>VWPU01013075.1:204835-258956 GCA_013398955.1 Callaeas wilsoni | reverse complement strand
CTGGGCCCCACGGGGAGCTGGGGGTGCACAGGCTGCTTTGTGCCCCACGGGGAGCTTTGTGCCCCACGGGGAGCTCTGAGCCCCACGGGGAGCTCTGAGCCCCACGGGGAGCTCTGAGCCCCACGGGGAGCTCTGAGCCCCACGGGGAGCTCTGAGCCCCACGGGGAGCTCTGAGCCCCACGGGGAGCTCTGAGCCCCACGGGGAGCTCTGAGCCCCACGGGGAGCTCTGAGCCCCACGGGGAGCTCTGAGCCCCACGGGGAGCTCTGAGCCCCACGGGGAGCTCTGAGCCCCACGGGGAGCTCTGAGCCCCACGGGGAGCTCTGAGCCCCACGGGGAGCTCTGAGCCCCACGGGGAGCTCTGAGCCCCACGGGGAGCTCTGAGCCCCACGGGGAGCTCTGAGCCCCACGGGGAGCTCTGAGCCCCACGGGGAGCTCTGAGCCCCACGGGGAGCTCTGAGCCCCACGGGGAGCTCTGAGCCCCACGGGGAGCTCTGAGCCCCACGGGGAGCTCTGAGCCCCACGGGGAGCTCTGAGCCCCACGGGGAGCTCTGAGCCCCACGGGGAGCTCTGAGCCCCACGGGGAGCTCTGAGCCCCACGGGGAGCTCTGAGCCCCACGGGGAGCTCTGAGCCCCACGGGGAGCTCTGAGCCCCACGGGGAGCTCTGAGCCCCACGGGGAGCTCTGAGCCCCACGGGGAGCTGGGGGTGCACCGGGAGCAGGCTGGGCAGCCCTCGTTCCCCGGGATCCTGGGCGCGTCTCCTGCCTGGCCTGCATCGCACGGGAGGAGGAGGAGGAGGAGGAGGAGGAGGAGGAGGAGGGCTGCCTCTGGCAACCGTGTGTGTTTTTTTGGCCACTGCTGCTGGGAATCTGACGATCAGAGGCAGGCACTTATGGCTGTGTTAAGCTGAGATGACTCTGATCAGCTTAAAAACCAAACTAGCAAAGGCACAGGCTCCTAACAGCAGAACTCCTTCAAATTTGGTACACAGGCAGTTAAAGCCCACTCAGATAATTCCTTTCCTCAACGGGAAATACTACAACTTTTTCAGCACTTCCTCTTTTTATATTTGAAATCTTTGCACTTCACATAATACCTTTATTTGCATACAGATCGTAACAACTCACCTACACTGTTTCTAACTATAAGTCATTCATAATTCACTTACGTAAAAGGCAATAACGGTTTTTGCTACTGGTAATAATTAGCAAAATGTACATTTCTACAGCATAATTTCTGCTCAGATAAATATTTTCCCACCTGCTCAGCTACTTAGCTAACAATCTGCCAGCTCAATTGTTCCATAGGCTGCAGGTAGCTGGAAGCTGTGAAGCAGGGCTCATCCACATCCCCAAGCTCCCACGCTCACACCAGGGATTCTGGTGGACAATGTCTCTGTCCATGGCAGGGGGTTGGGACGAGATGGTCTTTAAGGTCCCTTCCAACCCAAACCATTCTATGATTCTATGATTCGTACAGAGTTAAGATTAAAGACCCTTCGTCCATAACGAACGTTGAATTCTCTTGTCTAACAATGCTACCTAAAGATCAGTTTCACACAAGTTTAAATTTCTTGCAAAAGAGACAGTTAAGACACCTGCTGAAAAGCTGCAAAAGTTCAGTTTTTTTAACAGTATTTTAAAACTTGATGAAGCTTCAATTGCTGTAATGATGTGGAGCTAACTGAGAACTATAGTCTGTTTTTTTAAACTAACGTTCAGGTTCACCAGACATTCACCATTCTTCCCACCATTAAATTGCAAGTTTAAATGTCAGTTGAGCTAAAAAAAGTAGCTGCAGATGAGAAGAGTCAACTGGAAAATCAGATGGACCTAGGTAGTGGTTTTGTACAGAGAGCACTTGTGTGTGGATGTATTAAGTCAAATTGCCCTTTGACCAAAGTTATGTATTTATTTATTGAAAACATGTAGATTTCTCCTTCTTTCCGGTTAGCTTCTTTCCCCCAGACCAAGCAAGGCTCAGCTTTCAGCAGTCAACTGTCAGTGAACCAACTGATTTCCCCCTTCATGATGTCAGAATAGAAAACCCAAGAATTAATTACAGAAACTTTGGGATAAGTTTATCCCAGGGATAAGTTTTCAGGGATGAACTTCTGTTGCAAGAGTAGCAATATTTGCCAATGCCATCCTTATATTTTTGATAATGAGACAAGCTAGTAAATGACCCCATGTCAGCCAGCAGCAGAAGCTGTACCATATGATGGTCAGAAGAAATGACTGACTCTGTGATCTGCCGTGTGCACCACACAGAGTGCCACTCCCTCGTGCAAAGAGTCCTGCTCCCTTCTCCTGTTACCATCTCCAGAAAAGAAATCTCATTTGGCTTCAGAAAGTTTAGGTTGGACTTCACTCTTTTGTCTTGGGTCCATGTGGGTTTCTAGTGTGCTAAACTCAGTCCTGCAGGGAAGCAAACAAAGCAGCCTGGTGCGAGTCAGCGAGTGGGGAGGATACAGAGCACACAGACCCTCACGTTGGCTTCTCTGCTTATGGTCTTCCCAAGTAAGAGGCTGAGAGGCTTTACAACCCAAAAAGGAGATCTGTGTTGCAAACTTGCCACAAGGAAGGCAAGGAAGGACCACGCTGATATGGGGGCCAGCATTTCTAAGCTGTCAAAAAACCGAAGCAAAATTTGATCCCAGCTCTGGAGCATCACTCAGAGTGTGAAGTCATCATTGCACAGAACTGGCTGAGATCGACAAGCCTCATGAGAAATAGCAGTCAGCATTTCTTTAGACTTTCAGTCAGAGATTAGGTTTATTTCCCATGGTTTGAGGTCACACTGTGAGCTTTTTGCAGGGCCACTCAGCAAATACTATGAATAGACTCAAGAACTCAAGCTTTAGTCCAACCAGTGTCCCATTAACACCAAACAGGCACTAAAACACAGACCTCCACACAATTCACTGCAGTGGCAGTTCCCTCCCTTTCCCAGCTCCTGCCAAGCAGAACAGCTCCCCTTCATTTCAAGAGCCGCTTTGCTGGTCAGGTTTTGTTAAGCTGCAGAACAAGTGTCTGAGCTATGGCGCTGTTCCTCTTGCCAAGGCTGTGTTCCTTACCCTGTGTGCTGGATGCCAGACCCTGGCAGCAGCAGAAGGTGGAGGTGCATGAAGAATACAAGATCAAAATGTCACTGAGGACAACAGGCCTCTACTTCTTCTAGCGTGGACCTGGTTCCTGCTGTCCAATTACGGAGATCAAAGGTATAATTTACTTAGAGGAGGAATTATTTTTGCATAAACAGCTGCTAGCTAATAATACAGAGAAGATGCTAATAAATTCTAATGGGTGGCAGAGCAGACAGCACCAGACAAGTGACCTGAGCATCTTGTTACATAAACTGAAACAAGAGGGAGTCTGATGCTGATGACAAAACCTTTTTGTGAGTAACACTGGCAAAATCTTTTAGAGAACAACTCAACTCTAAGTTAAAAGAAAGTGAGGCTCTTCTTTCCTACTTAGAAACTAACTTTAGGAACTTCTTTCCCTGTTCACATACAAGAGTAAATGGAAGTAACTGCTGTTTTGTTTCAAAGACTGCTTATCTTGAGGACAGAAAAGGGGGAAAACTGTAGTCATGAAAAACCTGCAGTAGTGTAAGGTGATGATGAAAGGACATCCTTCTTCCAGGGAGAAGGAAAAGACTGTTCTGGCTGGGGAAGGCTTGTTACAGCTCTCCTCAACTGCCATGGCTGGCACCTACTGCATTTCTTTTGGTTCTCACCTACAGCCACATTCCTGGCCTCAGCCCTTCCAGCTTCATTCGGATGCATCTCATCTTGGGCTATAAAACCTTAAAATACAGCGCTAAGTGATGTCTCAGCTTGTTCTGCCTGCCGCTTTGGGAGTGACCATACTGCACCCCCAGACTGCAATTCAGCTGCTTCAAATACAGCAAACACTTATTTAAATAGCAGCCTTCCTCCACCACTCCCTTAAAAGCTAATGAGCAGGGGATCAAAGATTCTCAAGCTCAACTGGCCCGTCCACACGTCAGGGTGACCTTCATAGCCAGTAACATGAATGGGAGCAATATAACAACCAGACTTCAAATACTGAACCCAAATAATTTGGCATTTACGGCTTGGTCAGCTGGGACATCTCTTTTATACAAGGTGAAAGCGTGGTTTGGAGTCACCCATCTGGATTGTTGGCACAATGCCTGACTATCTCGAAGAAAGCAATACATGGAAGCAGCAGTTTTTCTAGAAACATCCCAGTGACTTAAAAATGCATGCAAAAACACCCTGAGTGCAAAAGATGGACAGGTAATAAATGCAACACAGCAGGGTAACACTGCAATCCTCTCGAAATAAGAGGTAATTTTCAAGAGTGAGGGGATGAGACAGGCCAGCTTCACAGAATCACCATTGTTTGCTGACTTTGAACAACTGCAGCTGTCCAGAGGGAGGGATATGAAACGGCTCAAGCAGTAGTTTTTGAAATGGAAGGTGGTGCTGGTTCAGCAGAGGAAGTAAACTGCAGTGAAACAAAGATTCCAGTTTGCAGTTTATAGAAAATCTGATCCAAAAGTTCTGTATGTATTTTCAAAAACTAAAATCCCATTTGTTCCCCCATAGCTAAATTAAGAACATGCTATTTCGAGCTAGTGAACATTATCCCAATGTACTGAAAACACAGACAAAAATCCAGCAACTTTCCAGGGTTGACAAGATTATCTCAGGCCTCAGCTATCTTGCTTTGCACTGTGCTAGAAAACAGCTGATGGTAAGATGAGCCCTGATACGTGTCCAGCTGCAGTCCCCACCCCTGCTCTCGCACCAAGGAACAGTCTCTGCTCCCCAGCTGGGTCCTCTGTGCTGTGAGGTGTTTTGTGCAGTGTTGCTCTACTTGAAGAAGTCAAAATCTTGCTTCTGCTGTTGTGTCCTTCCCCTCCCAGAGGCCAGCACCTTTAAACAGGCTCTCTCAGATGAAGGAACGCTGCCTTCTGCAGCCATCAGGAAGCGTCCTGAGGCCTGGAGACGTAGCTGTCAACCTGTTGTTGGGTGGCTTCAGCTTTGAAAGCTGTCTGGAGTGTAAGAAGCATAAGGTGGAATAGCCTGGAACAGAAGCTGCTTGGTCCCAGAACACACATACTTGGAGTATCACTGGTGGTAGCAAAACGGATGTGGTCTGGAATAAGGGGAAGAAGACTTTGGATCAATTTGTGTGAGCCCCAGGTGAGGAATATGAAGTCATTGCCGTCTGCAAGTTCAGCAGCCTGCTCCTTACTTAGAGCAGGAAGTTTCCAGATCCCATTGTGATACCAGGACTGCCGAGCATCTTCTTTCTCACTCCAGAAAACCTCCTGCCAGTCTCTGTCTGGCCTCTTCCTTGAGGCAGCCACACACTCCCATGTTTCATAGCTGGTTCCTCTCAGACTCATCTGGTCCCTAAGGGCTCTGTTAGCTAAAGTACAAGGACATGGGAAGCAAAACAAGTAACAAGGACTGTCAGAAATCGGTTCCTGTGTTTCTGCCTTTGTTTAAAGAATGCCTCAGCTCCTTGCTCTTGACGCACTGTTGGTGGGTGTCCCAGGTGTGATTTCTTCTGTCCCTCCTTTTAGTCATGGCCCCAAGTCCAAGGCTTTTTCCTGGGACCGCCTGAATCTTTCACTTTACAAGACGGGAACCAGGACTCCTGTCTAGTCTGGGCAGATTCATCTGTCGTGGTCAAACTTCACGGTACTGAAATGCCACAGTGATGAGATCCTGGATTCAGGAACAGACAGTTGAAAATGGACTGGTGTTGGCTACAGATCAACATTTAAACAGGGAGCATGGTCAAGGGGGAACAGAAGACGCAGAGGTAAGGAAGTCAGGGCAGGATGGAAAGCAGCCTCTGAACTCAGCTCGAATGTACTATACAGAGATTCATAGGTACCAGCAGCAGCCTGTGATGCTACAGAGCTCTGTAAACCTGCCATGACACAAGTGATGGATATTTACACAGTAATTCCAGCCAGTTAGCCAGTTCTCTCAAGCTGATACAGGGTATACATAGGCCAGCTCAGTATTTGTAAGGTAAAGACAACAGACAAACAAGTCATGAACAGACAAGCCTTCAGCTCTTACCAGTTCAGTGTTCATTTAGCTAGCAGGTAATTCTTTACTGAAAACAGCATAAGAGTGCAAACAGAACATTTGTCTAAAGGCCAAATAGAAGAATGTATCTGGAAGCTTCTACCATGAAGTAACAAGCTGGATTTGCCCCAGGATTAAATAACACATTGCTACTGCAGTCTTGGGCCGTAGAGCACCTCACGAGAGCAGCCGCCTGATTGCTGGGTTTGTTGTTCCCTTACACCTGCAAAGACACAACACTCACCTCAGCGCTGTCCTCATGCTAGTCCAAAGAATGAAACTAGTTACTACGTTTGCAGATTAATCCCTGAGCAAGGGATTCTCTGAATACAAGGCAGCCCAGCGTGGGGCACAAAGGGCACAGATTTTCATTGGGATGAACTAGACTGAATTTATAGCTGTTATTGCAGTTTAGCTAGTAATGAGCAGGTTCCTGCGCCTGCCATGGGGCTTGCTGGCCTGCCTGTAAATTACATCCTGGTGCTCGTTGGTGGTCGCTGCTGCTGTGCTGCTGGCCACCTCACTGTGTTGTGCCTGGGAGCACTTTGGTGACAGCCAGGGTGACAGGCCTGGGCTGGCAGGTGGCCAGGGCGTTGCTGCTGTGTCTGTGCTGCTGCACTGGGCAGGCTGGAACTCCCGTGGGAACTGGGGTGGAAGGGACTGTGACCTGCAGAGGAGTCCCCGACGGAGCAGAGATCCCCCTTCAGCCTGTGGAGCACCCCATGCCAGAGCAGGGGGATTCCTGAAGGAGGGTGCGACCCCGTAAGAAGCCTGTGCTGGAGCAGGTTTGCTGGCAGGACCTGTGACCCCAGAGGGGACCCACACTGGAGCAGCTTGTGAACTGCAGCCTGTGGAAGGACCCGTGTTGGAGAAGTTCAAGGAGTGTCTCCTGTGGGTGGGACCCCACGCTGGAACAGGGGAGGCAGGGATTCCCCTGCAGCCCCTGGTGAAGACTGGTGAATCAGCTGTTCCCCTGGAGCCCATGGAGCACTGTGATGTGGACTATGCTGATGGTGGACTGTAGCAGAAACCCCTTATTTCAGCCACACTGGGGATAAGGGGAGGAGTTCATTGCAATGTTAAACCCTGGAACCTGGCCCGAAAGGACCTGGGGTGGAGATTGTAATGGATACACTTTTGTTGTAAGCCATGATTTGAGTTGTATGTTACAGGAATTACTGTAGCAGGAACCACCCAAATCAATGGAGGAGAAGCCTGCCAAGAAGCAGCTGCAGTGCAGAAGTGACCTGACCTAAGCTGGCCTCGGTGCCCAGGGACTCCACCTTACACAGCGCCTTTCCTGTCCCAAGTAACCACCAGCACAGATGGAGGCCAAAGTCACGACCTCAATTAACTCAAAGGACATTCTGTGGACATTTGTGAACATTTTGTGGGCATTTTGCAAGGGCGGTCCATAGACTAAGGAATGACATCTGTGTATTATATCCGAGGGTGGAGGTGGGGTGGTGGTTAATGAGGTTATACTGAGCAGTGTTGACCTGAGCATGGTGTGAATGATACGGAGTATGGCTGGAATGTGTTTGTTTTGCCTGGAGTAGGGTTGATTTTCTTCACAGTGGCTGGTACGGGGCTTTGTTTTGGATTTGTGGTGGACACAGGGTTGATAATACAGAGGTGTCTTTGTTATTGCTGAGCAGGGCTTACACAGAGCCAAGGCCTTTCTGCTTTTTGTACCACCCCACCAGTGGGAAGGCTGGGAGCGCGTGGGAAGTTGAGAGGAGACGCAGCCAGGACAGGGGACCCCAAGTGCTCAAAGGGATGTTCCAGGCTGTATGACATCATGCTCGGTATGCAATGGCGGGGGAAGAAGGAGGAAGTGAGGATGTTTGGAGTGATGGGGTTTGTCTTCCCAAGTAACCATCATGGGTGATGGGCCCCGCTCTCCCGGAGGTGCTGAACACCCACTGCCCGTGGGAAGCAGTGAATTGAGTCTTTGCTTTGCTTTCCTTGTGTCTATGTGGCTTTTGATTTACCTATTAAACTGTCTTTATCTCAACCCATGAGCTTTCCATCTTTTTGTCCCTCCAGTTCTCTACCTGGTCCCACTGGTGGGGGAGTGAGCAAGCGGCTGCCTGGGGCTGGGCTGCTGGCCGGGGTTAAACCACAACACCATGGCAACCGAAGAAAGGAGGGGAGGTGCTTTTCAGGAGAAAAAACAATTTTGTGGGTTAAAAATACACCATATGGGTTAGCAATGGCATGGAAGGAGACAGACTGTGGATAATGATCACTGCTACTAGTAGTCAACAGTTCGTTGAGCTGCTGAGGTCCTTCCTGCAGTGCAGTTACTGCGTAGCACACTGACAATACCACAGCCATCGACCGACCTAGTTACTGCAGGGTTTCCGTTCCCAGCACTCACAGCCAACACAGTCTTACTTCAAGTTCACAATTATAATGCTTTGCTTAAAGCTTCAGCAGCTGGAATCAAGTGATCGCTGCGGAATCTCAGCTTTTGTTTAAACAGATAAGGACAATGTGAAGCTTCTCACCGTGAGAGAAAAGCCTGATAAGATGAATTCCCAAAGGTCAAAAGTCATGATGATAAACAAAGAGAACCTAACCCAAGATAGGGTTAAAGTATTGTGAATTTAAAAGCATACCTAGTACTTTTGAGGGGTTTCCTTAATTTTTCTCATTGTATTCCTGCAGGAGTACTTAGGAAAGAAGGAACTGGCTTTAGAAAAGGAAGCATTCATTAGCAAAAGTTAGCACAAAAGGCAGCAGGAACACATTTACATCAGCTGGGAAAGGAAGAAGCCAAAGGGCTGCACAGACTACACAAAATGAAGAAAACCCTGTTACAAGGAGGTAAAGGAAAGCAGGAAGGAGATTTTTTGCTTTCCTTCCTCTTCATCTTCCAATCTGTCTCTCTCAGACCCCGCTTTCACCTCCTTCTAGAAGAGGGGGAAGCCAAGCTTCCCATAACACTGTGAGCTCAGCTGTACAAGCTGGAGACAAAAGAGGAAACCAAACACACAATAAGAACCAGTGGATTGGCCAAACAGGGATTCCTAGAAGTAATTATCACAAAGGCAAGGTTGGTTAGCACCCAAGCTACCAAGGTGAGGAGGTGGCCCTACAGTCCTCCCAGGGGGAGATAGAGGAGTGCTTTTCTACTTCCCAGTGTGAGAGTTTCCTAAGCAAGCCAGGGATTTGCTCTGTTACTCTCAGTAGGCTGTGTTGCTTATCAATCTGGCTTGGATCAGCTTCTCATCTAGGTGATGTGTGAGTAGATCTGGTCCATCCTTAGGTGAAAGGGAAACCTCCAGCACTGTGCTCCGTGTGCTCCCGTCACGCTGGAGGGTGAGCCCAGCGCTCCCCTGCAGCGTCCCCAGTGCCAGGTGCGCAGCCCTTGGTCCCGCCACCATCTGTGTCTGTCCTGGGGACAAGTCAGAGGCAGCTGTGCCTCAAGCTACGCCCGGCAGTGAGGATGGTGGGGACGAGCATGGGCGCGCTGCTCCCCAGGCTCTCTCCCCTAGCTTTAGTCAGAGCTGATGGCATGGCACCGGCTGCATGGACCACATCCCTGTGCTCAGCAGTGTAGCCTGAAGACCACCAGCTGTGAGATCTTTGATGCTGCTCCATGTCCCTGAGAGAGTTGTGCCCATTTAGCCTTAAAAAAAGCCGTGCAATGTTTGCCAGCTGACAAGTCATGAGGGACAGAAACATCCACTCGGAGGGCTTTTTGAATATTATTAAAAAACAAAACCAACCCCCAAACCAGCTCAGTTATTACATGGAAAAAGAAATATAAAATATTACGCTTTTCCCCTTAGCAGCCCAGTCCACCAGGAGTGGCCTGATAGGCATGTGATGCACCTATCAATGCAACCAGCAGACCCAGATAACAGTGAGGGACTGGCTTGAGGGTGGGAAGCAGGCTGTCCCTGTCACTTGTAATCTTCTCAACTCCAGAGGCATCTTAAGGCCTTTCTAAACACGTTGATACTGCCTGAAAATCACTGAAAAAAACCCACCCTTTGTTTGTGTTAACAGGATGAGAAAGTGCAAGGCTTCCTGTTATGTGTGTGTGACAGCTACAGATAAGCAGAGACCTCTGGACAGGAAATCCGCCCAACTTCTGCAGTGTGATTCGCCCGAAGCTGAGGAGCTCTTTTTAGATTGAAGCACCAGCAGAATGAGACGGGGCTGGCCAGAAAATGGGGGACACGCTGGAGAAGAGCTCTGAGGAGCCCGAGATCTCTTTGGACAATGAGTGTTCGACGAAAATGGGGGACCTGGTGGAAGTCTCGAGTGGTGAAAAGGTCAAGTTTGACGATACAGGTCTCTCGCTGGTGCTCCAGAATGGCCTGGAGAACCTTCGGCTTGAAAATTCCCTTACAGACGTCATCCTGTGTGTGGACAGCAGGGAATTCTCCTGTCACCGAGTGGTCCTTGCTGCAGCAAGCAATTATTTCAGGTAAGGTTTGTAACAAACAAAACCAATAAACTTATTTTGCCTCTTAGACTTGCACTGTAGGTCTCCAAGGAGTGCAAACTGTGTGCTAAAGTCTGCAAATTTTCCAGTGAGCTTCTAATTCCTTATATCTTTCAGCTTGTTTTTTAAAGTTGGAAACTTAAATAAGGCAGGTGCCAAGTTGTGGATTTGCCAGAGTTCCGATACCAGCGCTCCAACAGTCCGCTGGAGGCATGCAAAGAAAGACAGAATATTGGCAGACAAGTGTATGAGAAAAGGGTGTTTTAACCAAGTATCTTTAGCCACTTGTCTTGTCCCTTTGGGACCTGGGCAAAGAGGAATACTCATTCAGATAACAGGCTATTTTTATTGAAATAAGAGTGGGTTTCTGGAACTTGCTAATTTTTCCTATTACCATTCTGGGGTAAAAATATATATTGCATTAAATTGTTGAGGAGGAAAGAGCAGGAATTTTCCAGCTGTCCTAGGGTTACTGGAAATCAGTTGCAATGGGAAATATCTCCCTGAAAGCAATTTTGCCACTTCACCGTCTCCTTCTGGTCCAGTTGAATTTTTCATTCTTTCAGTGCAATAGATATTCTATCTGAGACTACTGGCCAACAAGAACAAATTTTAGACACACAGCGGAACGTGGTGTCAGTTTTAGCACAGATTTTCCATTATCATTTAGACAACATCATTTAGACCATCACATTTGCATGGCTGGGATTTTTTTCTTTCTTTCTTTTACTGCTAAAGTGGTCAGATGACTGAACAGCTACAGAGGAAACATGAGAAAAAAGAACCTGTGACCACTTGTGACATGAGCAGAAAGCTAATTTTAATGGAGTCTGGTAAGCTTTGCTGGTAGTGCCTGGAAGAACAGTTCTGCTTTTCTAGTCTAGAATAGAGATTGTGTCTGTGAATATTGGGAGGCAGGTATTGTTTCTACACAGAGACTATATTTATTGCATATGAGAAAATGTACGGCTAAAAGCAGAGATGCCCAAATATTTCTTACCAGCACTGTGTGCAGAATAGACAGCAGATGCACAAATTAAAATCAAAATTATCATAATGATACTTCAACAAAATACCCAATTCCACTATAAGAAAAGGTGCTGCAATAAGAAGGACTTCCCAGTCAAAACCAGGCAAAATAGTTTTATGACAACAGCTGTTGGCCAGCTTTCCACTGAGCCCTGAGCTACAGCGTGTCCCTTGGAAGGAGCAGGGGTACCTGGCTGGAGGCCATCTCATCCCAAGGCACTTGCACACATTCAGAGGGGTCTGCCCCTCTGGGCGCTTCCCACGGAGCTGAGAGTTATTACATTTCACTGTCAGCTTCTCTGCCAGTGCCTCTTGTCGTGACTCTTTGGGTGACTTTGGGTTAGTTTCAATCACATTTGGCACAGGATGGAAATCTCAAACCTGAAGCTCCCATGAGTTTGATGGAAATGTGCAGCTAGGAGAGGAGGGATGCTGGACTGTAACACCACTGGTGCTCTGTGGGGTAACGAGCGGGGTGCCCTGGCCAGCCAGCACACAGTGCCCAGAACAACCACACCGCCCTGCTCCGCTGGGCACAGCCAGCGCAGAGCTGGGTGTCCTGCGAGGGACCCCGAAACGGGTGTGAGAGGAATAGCGAGGGAGAATGGAGGGCTCAGGAAGGGGAAGCTGAGGTTACTGCGAGGAGGGAAAGGAGGATGCAAGTCTGCAGGGAACTGAGCTTCACTGGTTCTGCTGCTCACACGGAGGCTTCATTCATCTTGCCGTAATTCGCTAGAAGCTGCACGGCCCCAGAGAAAGAAGGAATTCTTAAATCACGCTGTTCTTGTGAGTACTTTCCATGCTGTTACAGGACCTCTAACAGCCATGCATGGGAGCAAGGCACAGGGACTCAGTGACTCATGGGCTTCATTCCCCTGCAAGAGCAAGTTACACAACCCCCTTCCTGAACGGTGGGTGCCACAGAGCAGGCAGTCCACAGCAGCTGACTGGAACACAGTTAAACAGAGCTAACCACTTCTGGTCCTTCTTCAGCACTGCTTGAGAGTAGATAGACTAGTTCTTGTGACGTCCTGCACCCGTAGACATAAAAACATTAACTCTCCATTTGCCTGCGTGATGGTAACAAAGCAGAGAGGAGAAACACCAGCTGACTAAGGTGGAACAGTAGTTCTTTAATCCTCCATTGCTCAAGATAATAAGAGAATGGAGCTGGGAGAGGCTGAAGCCATTTTCCAGAGCATCCTCAAGCTCCAGCATGGTTGTTTGAAGTCAGGTTTGTAATTCCAAGCACAAGCATTCCAGTGTGGGAGGGTGCTTAAAAAGTGCTTCGCAAACTGCAACTCCTCATTTATTTTATTGAGATTTCTCTAATTTTAAATTGGAAAAAAAAATAGAATTTTTTCTAAATTTACCCATTTTTGAGTATCTAAATTTGACACTGGGCCCTCACTTCAGATGTGCATTTCTTAGAGTACATATTGATTCAAAGGTGAAGCTTAGAATTACACAGGGACAAGAACCAGGGAAACGGACAATGGATTTAGTAGCCACATCTGAAGGATTTAGAGCCTCCTGAGGGTAAGTTCAGAAAGATCCAGAGGCAGCACTTTAACCCCTAGGAGAGAAGCTCAGCCTGATCAGCCTGAGTGGTGTCAGGTGTTCCCTCTGGCCAGCACACAGGGTGGGAATGAGGGCCGCTCCATCTGAGCAGAAGGAAGGCCACAAGAGTCAGCTCTCCTGTACAGCACTGCCCTATTCAGCCCTGCCACGATCTAGAGCAGAGCACTGGTGGGAGAGCACCGTGCTTTAGATGTGTGGTTTCTGCAGCTCACAGCCATGTTACATGAATCCACATCCTACGAAACTGGGAGTGGATGGCAGCTCTACACCAATTACAAAGTGAGGAGACAGACGGGCCAAAGCCCTTTGACCAGACCGCTGTGCAAGGCCACCACCAGAATGCTGAGGCTGGTTTCTGAGCAGCCTTGCAGAAGTGTAACACGGGGTATCTCTGACTGACCCCATCAAACACTCCGGTTTGTGGGACAGAAGTGAGACTTTCACCTCCCTGACAGGGATGGTTCAGTACAAGACTGGAGTCACCAGCTTAAGAAATGAAAGGAAGAAGAGCAGACACCACCTGCAGCCTCCATGGGCCTGTTTGTCATTCAGACGAAGCATCCGGCACCCGTCAATCCGCACGACTGAAACAGCTGTCCTGGGGCACCCTCCCTCTCCGTGCTGAAGCCCACTCCCAGGGAGAAGTGGGAACTGAGGGCTGCTGTTTTCAGATGGCCACCTGCCCACACATCCCCTCACACATCACTTGATGCTGCCAGAGGGAGAGGAGCTAAATGAATCCCAGTCTCGTGGTCACCGAAGTTAAGGAGCATTTGTCTAAATGCCTTTGAAATATTCTGATTTCAGTAGTAGCAGAAGCTGGACCGTGAGGCAGGGCAGTGAAGCAAAAACCTCTAATGAGACGAGTGAAAGGAAAAATGAGAATTTGGGCTGAACAACTTTTCTGACAAATAGCTTCTCTGTCCAAATTTCCTACTCAAAAGTTAAGCCTCTCTATCCAAAGGCAGTTTTGCACACTGAAGTAACTAAGACCTCGCTATAAAATTTCTGCTGAGGTAAGGAACAGGTAGTTCTTAGAGCAAGTAGCAGCTGGTATCTCCCATCCATTTGCCATTCATCGTGCCTAACTGCTTTGCAATAAAATCTGTTTACATCTTGGTTGCAGTAAGATGTGTCAATCAGACGGCTTTATTCAGGCACTTCTTTTACAAGAAAAGCATGGCCTAAGACTTGGGACCTCTAACCATTTCCCAGATTGCATTGTCCTGTCAACATTGTATATGACTAATAAAGAAGGGCTTGGAATGCAGGGTAAAGAGCGCTTCTAATTACACTTTAGATCTGCACATGTTTTTCACCAATGTAGTTACAAGTGGACTCATGTAATTCTGATCTGTTGAGACAGATTCCAAATGATGTGACATCTGAATGCAGTGAACAAGAAGGGGCTGATCAAAATCCTAAGTAAAAGCAGAAAACATTGGAAGAAATACTTAAATCTATGAACTGAAAATGCAGAGGAAAATGTGTGTGTTTGTCTTGCAGCTGTCACAGTGCAAAATGGATTCAAATTGCCCTTAGAGAATTTCTGACTTATACCCCACATGAAGTATCTGCCTAGTGCCAAAGGTATGAGTGGTGGTCACCTTTCAAATGCAGTATTATCCACCAAAGAAGAGTTGCTATCAACATGTATGAAATCATTGCGCTTTCTGCCTAACAGTAGTTCCAATTCATGCATATTCAGCTGCTTCTCTAACCAAGAGGTACCAACTCTACAATCCCAAAATTTGGCAGAGGAAACGTCAGACTCTAAATTAGAAGAAAATCCATAAGCCATTCTCCCCTGGCCCACTCCTGGCATTAATGTGGTCAAAGACATGTTGGGAAGCTGAGAAGTGAGGCTCTCAGACAGGTGGACCTGCTCTGGCCTCAGGGTTCAGTGCCAGCAGTGCCCTGCAGCTCGGAAGCAGGGGGTATTGACCTGCCAAGGCGTGCAAAGTACCTGTGCTAAGTGTTAACGAAGTTTGGAGAATGCCAGGCCTTAACGAGCTGCACCTGTACTGGGAACACACCGAGCAAAAGCCAGCGAGACACCACCACTGCTCCACAGCACCAGTCCAGACACGGGGATTAGTCCCACTCCGGCAAGGTCCCAGCTGCCTTTTGCTGCCATGGAGCCCTGGGTCTGCTGTAGAGACCAGCTCAGAGGTACCCATCGTGTGTGTATGCCTTATCAAACTCATGAGTAGAGAGGTAGAAGAGCAACAAAAAGAATTTTCTTGTTTCTTTTCAACGGGAGTAATTGCATAAAATATGAAGCAATCAGAGTATTCTGTGTTGAAATCTTAAATAGCCCAATGTTTTCAGAGTGCCTCATCCTGACTGGAATGCAGTAAAAGATAAATGTCTTTCTTTCCAGGGCCATGTTCTGCAATGATTTAAGAGAGAAATATGAGGAGAAGATCATACTAAAAGGAGTTGATGCAGAAACCATGAATATTCTTTTGGACTACACCTACACCAGCAAGATGCTCATCACAAAGCAAAACGTACAGAAAGTCTTGGAAGCTGCCAGCCTCTTTCAGGTACAGATACCTCAAATGCACTGACCCAGTCTCACTGCTCTAGCAACACCATGTCTTACCCTGGTTAGCACACTGCAAGCATTTTGCTTCATTTTTACTTACATTAAGGTAAAAAAAGGCAGTGGCAGCCATGTACTGGAATTTTGCTGTGCTGGGTGCCATGCAAACAGGAAAAGAGCCAGGCTCTGCCTCCAAGAGCTGCTCCCACGTGCTGCCTTTGGCAGTGCTCCCCAAAGTTCAGGTCAGCCTGTGAAGGCCAGTCAGAAGGGTTAGTGGGCAGCAGCTGGCATGGCTGGCCAGAGCAGGAAGCCACTTTGCCTCTCCGTCTCCCCTGCCTTGAGATGGAGGCTTGCCAGCCAGAGTGAGCATCCTCCTTTGTGGAACTCGTGATGTAAAGGGTTTTAGTCATGACCTGGGACTTGTGGGAAGTCGGACTTGGGCAGCGTTACTCAGCTATTCACGTGTCCTGTAAATCACCTGTGAGGTCTACCAAATTGCAGTGTCTGGTACCACGCTGCAAATTGCTAACAAATTGTGACCAACATCACCTGCCAAGTGCCAGCGCGCTCGTGTGTGTCCAGTCCTCTCATTAAGGAAGGTGAGAAACACCCAACTCCGTGATCATCGTGGGTCATGAGGGAATTCAGGCTCTTGAATCTTACATGGGAATTTCGTTCTGGAGGTTTAGATTGGGTGTTAGGAAAAATTTCCCTAAGTGCTCCCCAAGGTAACTTTAATGTCGCCTGGGCCTGCGGCGCAGTAACCCACTGACAGTTTCAGCACACCAACACTACCAACTGGTAACATTCAATGGCTACGTTTGGTTCATTTTCAGGACACTTTTCTGTCTTGTTTTTGTTTTCTTTTGAACCTTTTTTACCTTAGGATCATTCCTCAGCTTTTTGGTTTTTTTTTTCCCTTCTGGAACTATCAAAAATACAAACTTTTTTTTTTTCATGCATCTTCCCTATTTTTCATTAAAATTACAATTAAATTTGATTCCCAAGGCTAGTGCTTTAAGAAAAGCACCAAACTCTGTTAGAATAATGATAAAATTGTGACGGTACCATAAATAAGAATAGTAAACTAGAAAAAGCTAGATAAACCTAGAACACCAGGAATGTTTAGCTAAAAACAGTGATTGTCTTGGACACCATCAAGATTTATATGGCCTTAAAGCCTCACATTATAAATGTGAGGGTTTGGGCTGAAAATGTGTTTTGTGCAAAAAAGATTTAGTAACTACTAAATCTTTAGTAAACTACTAAATCAAGCTGACAGAACTAGAGTTGTCCATGCTATTTATGCTGAAGAAGAGAGTTGAAAGAGTCAAATGTTTCGTCTGGATATATCAACAGCTGAAAAGATTATTTCTGCAATTTATTGTAACATTTTTGTTCGATAAATTCTTTGAAATTAGGGGCATGTGAGAAATCCAAATTCAAAATACAATCTTTTTATCTGACTAGCAAGAACTTGTGGCAGTGCCTCTTTTTAGCCTTGCAGACTTGGCAAAGAACCAAAGAAGAAATACCTTGCACAGTTGTAGATATTGCAGTATAGATATTCCGATATAAATTATCTACTTTTCTCTAGAAACCGTTTTTGAAAAAGTTTTATGTAGTTATGCCTTCCTTTACTGCCTTCTAGTAAGTTTTGACCAAATGCAGTCAAAACTGGCAGCAGGAAGAGGTGAAGGGCTATTTGGAGAGAGCAGAGGTCCCTGCTGCAGTGTGCTTTCCTCCTGGGAGAAGCAGGTGAAGGGTTTGGAACAGGGAGCTGCTGAACAGCTAAGCCTCACCCTCAAGTGACCCAGACAAATTTTTTCCACCTAAAGCACAGTTGCAACATGAGTTCAATAGTCACCTCCTCTGTCTGGGCTGGTGGCTGCCCAGCCACTGCACTTGCAAGGTTGGTGCCCACCCTGGATCCCGCCCAGCACCCTCTGCCACCCACACTGCCTGCAGAGCTGCTCATCCTTTCACCTCTGGGAAGGGTCAAGATCCCAGCTGCCTCCCAGGGCCTGGCAGGGAGCCCTGCTTCCCTCACCATAACTCAGCAACAACCTTCAGACCTGTCTACTCTGCTCCTGCCCCGCCAGGAACATCCGTATTACCCATTCCCTCAGCAGGATTTGGGTGAGGGACTACATCAACTGCTGTGGTGGAGGCAAAGACATGGCGAGAGGGAAGCGGGCTTCTGAGCAGATGACAAAGAAACAGTATTGTCGCCAAAGGCTGTGATGCCCAGCGCCATGGAAATGCCACGTGCAGTGGGAACAGTGGAGGATGCCCCGAGCTGCCCCCTCAAAGCAGAGCAGGGCTGCTCTGCCCTCAGGGCACGGCTGAAGCACCACCAGCCCGATGGCCGGACTGACCCCACAGCACCCTCACCCCTGTGTTAATCCACCTTCCATGAACAAGGCACTCGAAGGGAAGTACCTGACCAGCACCCTGAGGCCACCGAGCAGCGAAGAGCCGGGGTGGCTGCTGCAGGCCGGAGCACGGCGCGGAGGGCCCCGTTTGCTAACAAAGCCTTCATGGAGCTCCCGGTGGGAGATGGGCTCGCAGGCTCAGGAAGCCGCCAGCTCCCCGGAGAGCAGCCCTGCGAGGGTGGCTGTGCCCCTCAGCCCCGGCCGGGGCTCCCTCGGGGCGCAGGTGCCACCGCTGAGCCGGGACGCGCTGTCCCTGCAGCCACAGCGGAGCCGGTGGCCGAGGGCCACCAGCTGCGGGGTGCAGCATCCCACCCCGGAGTGTGCTGCATACAGAGAGGGATTGTGAATAAGAGCCCTTTCAGCCACCATTCCCTTCCCTTTCTGGGGGCTTAGCCGGAGGCAGGGCTGCTGGCACTGCTTACACTAGGCCATTGAATCAAAGCTGGGACAAGCGAGGACTTATATGGGGAGAATAAATTTTACTGTTCAGAGTGAAGGCCAACTGGATGCATATGGGATGTCTCTAGCAAGTGAGAACCTGGATTCAAATGGGTATTAGGAGAAGGACTAACTCATTGAAGAAACTGTTCTCAGGGAACAGGGCTTTTAAAGTGCCTGGAGTGGCATTAGGAAGGGTACTCACAGTGAACGAGCAAAAAATTCAGAACTCTGCCAGAATAATCAGAGCAGACGAAGCAGAGGCTCAGGGGTGTCTTCCTTCTGATGCTCTCTTGAGTCACCCACCTGCCCTCCTGGGACTGACTGACATATGCCCAGCAACTTTTGGGGGAGTTTTGGGGGGAATTTAGTCTCTAAATGAAGGCAGTGGTGGGGAGACAGTGCAGCGCAGAGATGAGGAGCAGAAGCAGGGAAAGTCCTGCCTTGATTCGCTCCCAAGCAGCCCAGCCTCTCTGGCAAAGCCCTCAGCAGGGCCATTTCTCACACCCACACCTCGCAGTTCTGCATTTGCCTGGCCACAAACAACCACCCGGCGAGGCAGTAGGGCCTGCTGGCCGTGAGACCAATGTGCACGGCCCGGGAGAAAACCTCTGCTGTCACCTCATCAGTATTGCTCTTAACAAGCCATGTATAAATAATTAGAGAACTCTACAGAGGTTTGCTGCAGGCTGGTGAGAACGTTGTTTTGGGGTCTATTCCCAGACTCTCAGATGACTCAATGAATGACGTTGGCAAATCCTAGGTTTGTTTTTTTTTGTGTCTCATTACTGACAACTTTGAATGCTTATGCTTAATAAGCTTAATAAGCTGATGCTTAAGCTGCCTCAGGTCTGAGGGCTACCTGGTGGCAAAGTCCTTTCATATCCTCAAGGAGATGCCCTGGTGAGTTCACTGTGCTTGCCTTGTGCCAGCCCCAAGAGCAGGCAAGGTGAACGTGGCATGTGCCGAGGGGTCACTGAGCTGTGCCGCGGTGCCACCGCGTGCCACTGGCATATTTTTATCACAATGGCGGCAACATATTCTGAGACCTCACATAGCCTTGTTCATCACTCAGTTGCATTTCTCTAAACTTTTGACCACATCTAAATGTAAAACAGGAACCAGGCAGTCTGTACACAGCGTCTGCGATCACTCAGCTCTGATAAACAGTCTAAATATGTCAACACGACACCGACGGGTCTGGAAGATTCTACCCTAATTACTGAAACAAATCTACATACTACAGTGTTTAAAAATGTTTCGCTTCCTCTTTGCCCCTCAATTGCTGTTGTGCAACTTTCCTCAGTGAGAAAACATGAGTTAAAACGGTTTGCTTGCTGACACTGGATGGAAAAACGACCCAAAAAGCACAGATGGAAATGTACAACATTAGCTCTGACCCATCTTTATTGCATGGTTCAGTGGCAATATCTATATCTGAAATCACAGAGGTGATGGAAAACCCATTAGGATGAAGCACTGTAGCTGATTGGTTCTACCCAAAACTGGTTCCCAATTCCTGAACAATCATCAGCGATCCGGCTCAGGTCGTAGTTTTTGGAAATACCCCACAGACACCTGTGGCCCAGAATATGTGCCTTTGGGACCCTCAGGTGGGGTTATTTTGCCAAGGAAATTCATGAGAGTACTTGTGATGCCTTATTGAATGCAAACAGCCAGTTCCCTGATTAAAGGAGGCTCTGTGTAAAATGCATATCAGTATTTTTTTCAGCCAATGGTGATGGCAAAGGTCTCCAGACCCTCTGAAGGCCTCCCCCACAACAGACTCTTGCCAGAAAACCCTGTCTGTCAGGAAGCTAAAAGAATTGCTGATGGCCAATCTCTTCCTGCCACTTTCCCCAGCCTAGGACTGCTGCCCATACCTTCTGGGGCAGCACGCTGGCACAAAACTCCCAGACCTCAGCGCTCATTTTCCACCACTCTCACAAGCCACAGATACATTTGGGGTTTGCATGGTAGGAGTGCATAAATGCAGACAGTGGAGCCACCTTCACTCTAAAACCAGGCTCTGTTCTAGTTCGTCTGAGCTGACATGCAAGATGAAGCAGGGTAAGCAAATTGGAAACCTGGATTCCTTATTGGTGCTTTGTAACTCCATGATTGCCAGTGCTTTGAGAGCTCATGGAGGAAAAGGGAATGGTAGGAAACCCTTTTGTGGAATAAATATAATTCCTGACTGTCACGGGTCTTCTGCATCCTGCAAGAGGGAAAAGGAGCAATTGGATGCAGAGGGAATAAAAACAGTGGGAGGAAGAAATTCTCATTTCAGACTGCAGATCTAACTAGATACCTGTCCTCAGAGGATTTAAGTCTTGCCTCCCCCAGCTCTTTGCTGTATTGGGCATGGCTGGTTGCTCCGTAGCTCTCCTGTGATGCAGTCACACAGTAACCCTTCGGTGCTTATCCAAGCTCTTTCTGCCCACAGTTCCTTCGCATGGTAGATGCTTGTGCCAGTTTTCTCACGGAAGCGCTCCAGCCAGAGAACTGCGTTGGCATCCTGAGGCTGGCTGATGCCCACTCCCTGCACAGCCTCAAACAACAAGTGCAGAACTACATTATCCAGAACTTCACCCAGGTCCTGAACTACGAGGAGTTCCTGGAGCTGCCGGCGGACATCCTGTGCAGCACGCTGAAGAGCGATGACCTCTACGTCACGGAAGAGGCACAGGTGTTCGAAACTGTGATGAACTGGGTCCGTTACAAGGAGTCGGAAAGGTTTTCTCTCCTGCCGTACGTGCTGGAGAATGTCCGGCTGCCCCTCTTGGACCCTTGGTATTTTGTAGAGACTGTTGAAGCCGATCAACTCATTAGACAGTGTCCAGATGTCTTTCCTTTGCTCCAAGAAGCAAGAATGTACCATCTGTCAGGCAATGAGGTGAGTAAAACAGGAAGGTATCAGCCACTCTTCGTAAATGTCTCATGCTTCAGCTCAAAAATCCATTTGGAAGGAGCAGTGCCATGGGGCAGAAAAAGGTACTCACACTGAAGTCTCACTAACTGGTGCTACTGAAAAGTCAAAATGGGCCTCAGAATTTATCCTGCTGTCTTAGACAGTTCAGAAGCTTTTGGTGGGCTGTTTTAAACCAAAGTGCACAGCTTCCTGTTTGTGAACATCTGAGCTTGACCCTTCATACACTCTTGCTCACTCTTGCCAAATGAAGACCCCAGGTAGCTTCCCCAGTAAAAAGGCAAGTGGTGTTAGCCCTGACACCTCACCCTCTCAGCTGTTACGTCAAGCCTAAGGAAAGAGGAATAGTTTTCCCACCAAACTGTGCCACAATCTGTAAATGACTCTTTCAAATGTGAATATGTAACATCTTACTTATGGGGGAAGATGTTTCATAAAGGGAAATAGTCTTCCTCCTGTGAAGAAGACAGTCTCTTTCCAGAGGAGAGGACTGCCCCTCTGCCATTTGCAGAGGTCCCTGCACCCAAAGAGACAGATTAATCCTGACATCCAGTCGAGTCCTGTCCTGCCTGCTCAGTGCAGGCTGTGGTGCATCTCCGGTTCCTCAATTGCCCGTCTCCTTTGGAAAGTTAGGCATCAGTCACATCTCCTTGCCCAAAATATGGGGGAGAGGGGAGAGCAACCAAGAGGTCGGATTTCACAACAGGAGCAAAGTAGGTGAGTGTGTGAAGAAACGCGCAGCTCCTCAGCCAGAGTCCGAGGAGGGCAGGAGCGCGTGGTGAGCCCATCGATCACAGGGGTGTGAGCCCATCGATCACAGGGGTGTGAGCCCATCGCTCCCAGGGATGTGAGCCCATCGCTCACAGGGGATGTGTCACCGCGGCGAGGGGACAGACACCAAGTGCTCCTTGAGCTGGTGACTGCCTGAGACCCGGCACGGTGACCTGGGGCAGTGCCGGCCAGCCCGGTGTCCCCAGGAAGCCTCGTCCCACTGAGCAGTGCTGTCAGGTGCACAGATCAGATAAAGGGAGTGTTGCCCCGGGCTGAACACGCATTACGCTCATCTTCAAAAGGACAGCCGCAAGAGGCAGCGCTGCCAGCTGCCCTCCCCCGGGGCTGACGCCTGGCAGTGGTGGCAGACAGGTTACAACAGAGTCCTGGAAGCTGGCAAGTTCTGGGACTCATGTTCTATAAAAATGTGCCTAATCAGTTTCTAGACATAGTCAAAATGCAAGATTCGTGTCTGTGTAGGTAATATTTTTTAATATAGGTAAATGATACCGATTTCTAGAAACATGTTAAAAGCAGAAAAAGAAGTAAAACTTAAGGCAAGGTGCCTCCTGACACAGCATTTAGCCTGTGGGTCTTGTTTGCAAGCATTTCCTCCAAGCAGAACACGAGTTTCCGAGCACCCTTGCATTCTTTGCTCCTGGTGAACATCTACCTGGCAAGTGACCTTTTCCAGTGTCCCTGAAACAGAGACCTGGTCAGGAAACTGAGCCGACAGGCAGTAAATTAGAGCTAGCCACGTTTCAGAGCCTGGTGCTGGCTTTAAGTAAACCTTTTAATTTTGGCTTGAAATAAGAGCTTATACACAAAGAATCAAAGAAAAATAGCCCCTCCACAGTTGGGAACTGTTATTGTTCTGACACTAACTTATCTAATCAGGACAAATAATGAGAGCACTTATTTTCTGCTAGCACTAACTGCAGACTTGCTCTCTCCAAGCTCCCCAAGGCATACACAAACCTTGGGGCCCCCTTACCTTGCCCTCACTCTGTCAGCCCAAATAAAACCTGTCCTTTTCAGCTACCTGACATGTACCCAGCCTTGTCACTCCTGCTCACCTGCATAGCTCTTTGTGCCATCCTGGTAATTCCTGAAAGGATCTGAAAGGATCCTAGTAATTAGGCAAAAGCAACGAAGTCCAGAGTTGGAAAAATCCTCCTGAAAGAAGGATATTGCAACCTCTACTGAATGCTTCTAGTGTGCTTTTCAGGTTTTCAACTTAGAAAGCATTGGCTAATTGGTTCAATTGATGTAAGCCTGCTGTGATTTGAAAAACAGGTAATCAAAAAAAAGGTCACCTGGCCTTTCTGTAATCGTAGGTGTAAGTGCGCTGTGTACTCACTCTGTCTCACTTGCATTTAGATTATTACAGAAAGGACCAAGCCCAGGATGCACGAGTTCCAGTCTGAGGTGTTTATGATCATAGGGGGCTGTACAAAAGATGAGAAGTTTGTAGCAGAAGTGACTTGCCTGGATCCTTTGAGGCGAAGCCGTCTGGAAGTAGCAAAATTACCAATCACAGAGCAGGAGCCGGAGAATGAGAATAAAAAATGGGTGGAGTTTGCATGCATTACTCTAAAAAATGAAGTCTACATATCGGGTAAGGAACAAGAATTGGGAGTGCAAGAGGGGAGCAAAGGGTTCTCACAATTATTTCCAGCTTTTATCAAGACCATGTGTGAGGCAGCTTTAGAAAAATTAAGCACTACAGGTATTTAATGCTTTGGCTTTGAACACACTCCAGAGAGCACTGGATGTGTAAGGACACTGCCTAGCTCTGATCTGAGCACAGGATTCCTTTGTAAACAATATTAATCTATATGCACGGGTACTTGTGTGCAGCACCCCAAACAGTGACCGAGGTCACAGAAGGGTTCTTGGGAACAGTTTACCAAATGTAAAATGACAAATTGCTTCAGCATCTTCTCATGACAAGTCCATTTGAAGCTCCACATGCATAAAGCAAAATCCTGCCAGAATCTGAGTCATTCCGCAAACGTCAGTCAAGAACCTGCAGGGAACTGTCACCGATGTTTGGCTGCCCCCTGCAAGCTGCCATCACAGAGGACTCTAGAAGTGCCCACCACAGTTATTAACTTGGCAGAATAAACTGTCAAAGCTAGATGAAATCCCATGGTCCAGACACCCAGAGTGGGTCTGAACAACCCATGTGCTGATGGTCACCCCAAGGGCTTCAGGAGGCATATTTAAATTCCCACACAAATACAGCTGAGCTCCACACAGGGGTTTGATCCCAGAGCTACAGAGATTTTACTCTGACAGTCAAAAAGGTGAAAATCAAGCTTGTTAGCCAGTTTGACAGCTGCTTTTGATGGTCTGTCAAAACCCAAGTTTGATGATCTTGTTCTGCTTCCAGAGGAAAAGTGACAGCAAGTTTTCATTGCTGTAGCATTACAGACCATGATACAAAGCAGGGCTTTCATAGGTAGAATACTTTATTTTCTGCAAAACTGGCCACCAAATTCTATGCCCTCTTAAAACAGAAGAGCAGAAAGGAGGAGGGTAGGCTAAAGTGTGAATGCTTCACTTAAGTGTAAAATAGTGGTCCACTGCCTTTATTCAAACACCTTCCATTGCATTCTTTCTTTTGGGAATCCACATATTTTTGATACTTCATTCCAATTTAACATTTATTAAAGCTTTATCCTGGGATCAGAATTAGATTACTCCTCCCACAACTACAAATAAAGGCTTTTCCTTTCACTCCACCATAGAGAGTTTCTGGCATCAGAACAACCCTCTGTTAAAAGTTAGCTGTAGAGAGGAACCTAAGTCAAACATTCCAGCTAGGGAATATTCCCCTCACCTTCACACCCTTGAGTTGAGAGGTCTTTTTTTCACTTGCCTTCAATTTTTTACCCTTCCCTCTTTTTCAAGGCTTTTTGCATTCTTTTATTTCTAACTTTTTTTCTAAGGTCTCTTCTGTACTTTTATTTTACGATCTATCCAGGCTACCTCCAGGCCAGGCTAACACATTCCCTGCTGTGGTGAGTCTAAACTTGGCTTTCCCTTTTCTGTTCTCACAGGTTCTCTTTCTTCCTTCTCTGCTTACTTTCATATCTCTGAGTCCCTCTCTCCATTCCCTCTTGGCCTTTCACCTTTTTCCCCTTGCACACAAATAAAAGGCTGAGTGGAACAAAGCCATTAGCATTTTTTTCCCAGCTAAACCAATTATTAGTGTCTCAATCCTGATTAAACATCTGCTTCTCCCTGCATGTCCTTCTACTTTTGTTTTCTTTCCTTATCTCCTGTAATTTGCTTCTTCTCTAACTTGACTTTCATTTTTCCTAACTTGATCTCCCCTTCCATGTGCTCGTCTCCCTCCCTGTCTTGGTACAGTCTGGAGTCTTCCCTGCTCCTTTAGCCTCTGAAAAATAGGAAAGTCCTTTGCACAAGAGTATGACTAGATCATGATTTCCCCAAAACACTTTAAATGCTTTGACTGGATGGCCTGAAACACTACATTTGTAGCATAACTAAAAATGACATGAATTATCATTCACCATTCTGGTGCTTTTACTAATTTGGGTACAATTTCTCTTCAAATTAGAAAGAATTGTTGTCCAGAGGAAAAACAGAAACAAAATAAACCTCCAGTTCTCTTAAAAATCTCTGCCTTTCCCCTGACGTGCAGCAAATCCAACCCACTGGTCCAGCTCAAGCTACCGCATGAGTTTCAGCCTGTGGAGGAAAGCACAAGCTCATGTCGAAGGGAAATTTCAAGGGAGAGTAAGGGGAACACCTGCAGTCTCTCAGCCCCATTGTAGCCATGAATGCTCCATTCAGGCCCTTTGGCCACTTCAGCTATTTGAGTGCAAATAAAATTCAACACATACATGTGAAAAATACGGGGACAAAAGCATTACAAACGACTCTTTCTAGCATGCTAATTATCTCCCATTCAATCTGCCGGTTGGCCCAGAGATAGGCTTCATCAGTTTGCAGTGGTCTGGCTGCAGTACAGAATACCAATGAAGGCAGACACTTTCTCAATGGAATATGAATTCTCTTTTCAGTATATTCACCAGTGAAGCAAATGTTTAATCAGGTTGCAGATGACGGAATAAGCTGCTCAGTCTGTAAATGTGGTTTCAGGCTTAACTAGATCTGTTTGTATTACAGTTACACCAGAAGCTGTACGCAAACAACGGCGCTTGTTTGAAACACTGCTCTCTGCTTTAGTACAAGCAAAGATCCACTTGCAAGTCAGCTCTAAAATGAGTTTGCAGGGCCCAGTTTTGATCTTCAAGCCATAAATAAGAAGCACACCCAAGTCTGTAGAGAAAGAGACCAGAAGGAGAGGCACAAAAATGAGATCCCAGCCATATGGTCCCAAGGTTGAATAGTAAAACTTCCAAGTCGTGCAGGACTGTTGTTCGTAGCAGTTCAGTCAGGTCTTTTGTTTTATGATGCAAACCACAGGGCTGGCTGGATCTGCCCTGCACAACCTGGCAGTTCTCCAGTGCAGGTCTGTCTTCAAGGGATTTGGCATTACCAGCTGCAGCATCCTCCACTGTCTTACTTAAATCACGTTCGTTTATTTGTCCCTTGGCAGCAGTTCTGCAAAGCCCTGGTGGTGCACAAAAATCTCCTGCATATCACCCTGCTGTGTGGTTGGTCGTGCACTTGGTATTGAAATGAAAGCGGTTGTGGTCTGGTAAAGTGAGGAACAGTGATTTATCTTCACTGAATATTTGGCTGTAGAAATTGTTCAATTTCCTTCACTATTAAGTAAACTAAATGCAGAAATTTTCTTCTGTGGTAACAGGACCAGTTAACAATCAGTTAATAATGATTTACTTTCCACTGTGAGAGAACACACTTAAATTTAAAGATATTGGAGATTTTAAGTAAATACAAGCTGTGCTACCATACTTACACGTGTCATGTACACTACAGGTGGCAAAGAAACAAAGCATGATGTCTGGAAATACAACGCCTCCATCAACAAATGGATACAGATTGAGTATCTCAATACTGGGCGCTGGAGACATAAAATGGCAGTGTTGGGTGGCAAAGTGTATGTCATTGGTGGGTTTGATGGCATGCAGAGAATCAACAGCATGGAAGCATATGATCCCTTTCATAACTGCTGGTCAGAGGTAAGACGCTGCGTCACGCAACATTTTAATCATTTGGAACATTTAAATCAGAAAATCTTAGTGCTTGGATTCATAAAAATGATCTTGTATAATTCTTCTAAGTCTTCCTGGTCTTTAAAAACCCTAAATATTTTATTTTCTTTAACAGAAAAGCATATCCTTTAGAAGGTAAAAATCCCTGGATTGCCAGCCAATCATTTCCTGTGAGACATCTAATGCCTAACTTTCCTTTTCTTAGTTGGCTTTTAAAGGTAGCAGTCCATAAATCAAGGAGTAAGAATATAGTATATGTCAGCCAGGGCACAGGCTGAAAACTACTGCTCTGACACATTTTATATGTATATAAAATGGGTATATCGAGCTGTGCATTGTATATGGTATGGGTTATACATTTAAGTCGAAAGTACAGGTTTGAAGGTAAACAGGTAAACCCCCCCAGTTCTACTTTCTGTACTTCAAGCAATGAGAGGAGAGAATTAGGCAACCAATTAATCCATGACAGTAATGAGATTAGGCATCATAACCCCAGATACAACCCATTATCTCTGGATTATACAAAGCAATGTGGATGACTCTAACAATCACAGCTGCAAGTAGAAAGATCAGTACGAAAAATTTCTTGTGCTTTTTTGTAATGTATATGAGTATATAAAGGAGATTTTTGGCATTTCTGACATTTCCTAGCTTTTGAATTATTGATAAAGTAATTTTAATTTCAGCATTTGAACAGAGCATATTTTTATTAAGGGTTTTTTCAGTCTTAAGAAAAGGCTGAAACATAATTCTCCCTCATCCTTAGAAACATCATTTTCTGAACCCTGCTTAAAAAGAGATGCCTGACTTCAAATTCCACGGGCTCCCTCCCTACAGGAGGATCAGTCTGACTGCTTCGGATGGTTACTGATGATTCTTTCCTGCCCACAGGCTGCTCCCCTCATGGTCAACGTGAGCTCCTTTGCAGCAGCCAGCTACAAGAAGAGGCTGTACGTGATTGGAGGTGGCCCCAACGGGAAGCTGGCCACGGACAAGACGCAGTGCTACGACCCCGCCACCAACGCGTGGAGCCTGAAGGCTGCCATGCCCGTGGAGGCCAAGTGCATCAACGCTGCCAGCTTCAGGGACCACATCTACGTGGTGGGTGAGTGAAGCTCCAGTGGCTCTCCTTGTCTGCACCCAGCAGGGCTCGTTTCTGTGCTCCGGTGTCAGTTTTACCCACATGCTCCGTAGAGTGCATCACGTAGTCAGGTGGCTCTTCCCGCTGAGCTGGGGGTGGGAATCCAGCACGTTCACAAACACCAGGCAAAGGTCACCAAGTCTAAATCCCTGATGGCATGGTAGCTATCCTGGAAATCTGGAGCCAGCCCAGAGACAGCTTAAAGCCATCCAAAGATGTGCTCATAGTGGCAAGGGCATGATCTCACGGCTACATCATGTCCCCTCTTCTCTCCAGGGGCATTACACAACCCACTGCATACCGGATTTATGCAGGGCATAGGAGCAGAGCCACTGAGACCCAAAGACCCAGAGCTCTTCACTAGATTGTACCTGGGGTTAATTCAGTCAGTCATCAGAACGGGAAGGAAAAATGGAAGAACAAGTGTTTGATGGTGGTGGGAGGAGGGAGACTGCACACATCTCCAGATGGTGCTGGGAAAACCAAAAGAAAAGAACATTTGTTTCCAAAACAGGAGCTCTGAAACGTTTCCCCTCCCTCTCTCAGCCTTGGTGCAGGGAATTTTGTGGGCTTCCAAGCAGGGGTTCAGAGGTGCAGCGAGGCAGGAGTCCAGAGCAAGGAATGAATTATTTATTAAATTTACAATACCATTTATATATTCTAGTTCCATAAAGCAATTGAACAGTGTTCACACTTCTCCTAGAGTGATTGGTCAAAATCTCAGACACCTACTTAGAAATGTTTTTTCCTAATGTAATGTACCCAAGGTCAGAAGATACCAGATATGAATGCTATTTACAAAACCCCTATCTATTGTTTATATAGCTTACACAGCAAAGGAAAAGTTCTCACAGAATGAATGCAAGAAGAGAAAATTTCCCTGCTAACAGCATTTCAGCATCCACAGAATTTCCCACTTCCAATATAATCAATATGGTGCTGAGAGCTGGCATAGAGCTGGAGTATTCACCAAATAATTGATGGTGCTCTGGAGGGAGATTTATAATCTGCACGTGTGTGCACATATATACACACACACACCCCTTTCGTGTACATAAATACCTCATGCTTGTCCTCAGCACAGGAGTTCACCTCACCCTGTTCGTTCAGGATGACAGAGAGAGAAGGCACATGACTTAGGGCTAGCTGATATAACTCCTGAGAAAATGGACATGATACTCCAGTCACATTCATTCAGTGTCTTTCAGCCAGGAACATCCACTAGTAAATCTCTTGTTTATTTATCTGAGCAACAAATCTACAGTTGGATAGAAATCAGCCCCATCTGAAGTTTAAAAGATAAAAGAGCATTTGGTTACTGCATCCAAAACAATCAAATTACCCAGACTGGTGAATCACCAACTGCCAGGTGAATCACTACAACTGGCAATGTCTGTTTTCAGTCTGTTCCAGCTAAGTCACCTCTCAATGACTTGATCACCCCTCAGGTACTGCACTGGTATTGTCAAACTCAGCATCTATTACAACTAGCACAGACAAATGCTCACTTTGCCAGCAGGAAGGACCCCAGGCAGTGTTGTACCTCATCAATAGGACCATGGCTTCAAGGTTTCCCCAAGCCTATCCAAGAGGATGGTGCCAGACTCTTTTCAGTAGTGCCCAGGGACAGGACAAGCAGCAATGACCGTAACTACAACATAAGAAGTTCCACCTCAGCCTTAGGAAGGACTTCTTTATGTTGAGGGTGGCAGAGCACTGGAACAGCTGCTCAGGGAGGTTGTGGAGTCTCCCTCTCTGGAGACATTCCAAACCCACCTGGACGTGTTCCTGTGTAACATGCTCCAGGTAACCCTGCCTTGGCAGAGGGGTTGGACTGGATAATCCCCAGGGGTCTCCTCCAACCCTAACAACTCTCTGGTTCTGTACACCTACTACAGAAGACACATTCAGTCCCTGCAAATTTCAGAATAAGAACCATTTAGCTGTTGGTAATCTCAGGAGGGAATATATTTTCATAGCCTTTCTTGAGAATTGAGGTATTGACCATTTTTTCAAGAGAAAGGACACTGTAAGATTGAAAAGGTGCATTAAAAGTTTCATTAATAACTTCTGTTTTGGGAAACACAGAGAAAGTGCAGGTCAGTCTGTTTAACAAACCCATAGAAAGATTACTGATTTAGTCTGACAAACCCTAAACAAGGAAGGGCTTTTGAAAGCAGATAGCTCCAGGAAGAAGGAGTTTTGATGGACAGATGGACAATGAAGCTAGCGGAGTAAGTGGAAAAATCCTGTACCCATTTCTAACAGTGATGGTTTACCACCACTGGTCCTCCATGATCTAAGCTCTTTTAAACAAGACAGCATTTTTCTGAAGCTGTGTCCTAAGCTGGAGCAGCAGGTATGGAAAGGTCTGTTGCTAGGTTCACTGCAGTCACACTGAATGATCACAGCAGTTTGTTCTGCCCCTAAATTCCACAGCTTTACGAACAATAAGTGGCCTTCTGCAGATCGGGCTTTCAAAACAATAAAGTATCCTGTGACCTTGTTTTTTCTTGGCTTTGGGGCAGAAACTGTTCTTACAAATGTCACGAACGGAGTCTCGTTGAAGTGGATGGTTTAATTAAAATCCCTTACAGGGATGGCCAGTGCAAACCAATATCCATTTCCTTCCCAGGTGGGGCAATGAAAGCGCTCTACTCCTACAGCCCCCAGGAGGACACGTGGTGCCTGGTGACCCAGTTCACCCACGAGAGAGCCAGCTGTGGCATTTCTCCTTGCAACAACAAGCTCTTTATCACCGGCGGCCGGGATGAAAAGAACGAAGTCATTGCAACAGTGCTCTGCTGGGACCCTGAAACTCAGAAGCTGACAGAAGAGTGTGTCCTGCCTCGGGGGGTGTCTCACCACGGCAGCGTTACCCTCAGGAAGTCTTACACGCACATCCGTAAGATTGTGCCCGGGGCAGTTTCTGTCTGACCCGAGGAATCCCGGTGCCTCCGTGCCCCCCCCGCGGCACAGACTGCAGTGAGGATGGGTTTTAGCTTCAGGTAGCAAAGAATGGAAACACCACCACAGGTCCTCTGTATATATGCTCAGTCCTTGCGTTTCCTCTGTACAGTGTATCCTTAAATTATCTTAATTCCTTCCCTCCACAGAAGAACAAAGGGACCAGCTGTAGTTTACTCCTCCCAACACAATACCTCGAATCGGGCAAAGAAATGTAGGTGGGAAATTTACTTCCCAGCTATATCTACCCTGAAATGTGCTTGAACTGGCTCAGTCTGGTCCCAAAGTTTGGTCAACTATTTATTGTGTTAAGTTGGATTTGCAATACCTACTAGTGAATAAAGAGAAGTTGCTTTTGGAATTAAATATTTGTAACTTTGGTGGAACATAACATCCTGTCTTCTAAAGCTGTGCTTTTTTCCCCCAGTGTTTGGCATATTAGATTAAGTTTGAACCTGTTTGTTTGCTTGTTTGAAGATACTTTGTTGGTTTTTCAGTTCTGCATGACCAAAAAAAAAAAAAAAATCCATATCAGTTTGCAAACCTTGCTGTCATTCCCAAGAAAGAGACTGCACAGGCTGCAAATGTAAATGAACGCTAATTTGTTTCCACTGAACATTCACTGCGGCTGTTTTCTAAATAAAACAGACCAAAACCTAGTTCCCCTTTCCTTTGTTCTGTGCTGGGTGACTGTTGTGCCTGGAAGGCCTTTTCCTCTTGCAGGTGCTGTACCCAGGCGTGTGGGAGGTTCTGGTTGGTTTGGACGGTCAGGACGGCTACAGACAAGAGATCTCTGTGGTTATGTCTTAGAGCATGGAGTTTATTATGAAGGGCCTGGGTATAGTGGCCCTGCTTGGAGCTGCCAGCTGCAGCTCGGAGCAGGCCAGAACAGTAAGAGAGCAAGAGAAGCAAAGGTAAGAGCAAGAGAGAGTAAGGGCAAGAAGAAGTAGGAGAAGTAGTGGAGGTAGTAAAAGGAGAGGGAAAAGAGCGCGAGGTTCTCGTTTACAATACAATAAATCTTCTGTGTTGAATATTCTAATTTCCATTAACCAATCTAGTACAAGATACAAATCCTATAGCATTTACATACAGCCTATAAGAATTGTTATATTACCATACCATGTTACATTTTAAACTCTAGAAACTCCTCTTTGGACCCCTGCTGCCAAGCCAGTAGGGTCTGCTCTGACCCTTGGAGCTGTCTGCAGGCAGAGGGTATTGTTCAACAGAGAGGGGATTACCTTCAGCCGGCCATCCCATTGTTTTCCAGTTGTTCAGTAACTAAGGCTTGGCATCCCAAAGCTTGCTTTCATTTCAATCTCACTTATAGTTTCCCTATTCTCAGCATCTTTTGCCAGGCAATCATATTTATAAGGCTTTCCTGTTTCATCTTCCCCAACACAGGTGGAGCGGCGGAGCCCGACTGCTCCATCCCTGCTTCCATCCCTGCCTCCATCCCTGCCTCCATCCCCTGCTCCATCCCCGCTTCCATCCCTGCCTCCATCCCTGCCTCCATCCCCGCTTCCATCCCTACCTCCATCCCCGCTCCATCCCCGCTTCCATCCCCGCCTCCATCTCTGCCTCCATCCCTGCCTCCATCCCCACTGGGTGGCACTGCGCTCCCAGTATTTTCTCTCACGGGTTTTGCTTTCCTGGAACGCAATCGGAAAAAACAGCCTGCTGGAGAGAAAAACAGTTCCAGGTACTGTTCCCAGCCTGGTTCCTGAGACTGTCACATGCTGTACCAGAAAGGGCAAACGTTCAACAGGCCAGGAGGGCCCAAGTCTCAAGTCCCAGCATCTGGGTCAGTTGTAGGGAAAGAAAAACAAACATTGAAGAGGTCACGCCCGGGACGCCCTGGGACACTCTTGGCCAAAGACTGGGAACATATTCTCGTCCCTCCTCCTCTGCCTAGTTGCTGGAAAGAGCCAACTCACTATTAAATCAAGACAGAAAACACTGTGCAAAACAAATCTCTCCAAGTGGAGAGCAGTGACTCCTTCCAGCCTCCCCTCCCTCTCTGTAATGTCTCCTTTTGCCTTATACAGTATTAAAAATAATATTTCTGTCATGCTAGGCTGAGAAAAAGCCACGGGTTCCTGAATTTCAGCACACTAATGCCAGAGTGCTCAGTGGTGTGGCAGGGCCTGCAGACAGTCCTGGTGCAGGCTGAGCAGGGCAGACAGCCCGTGGGTGGGTGCAGCCCTCCAAAAGGTCTCCATTGTGCCCTTCCCTAGAAAGACCACAAGAAATCCTGTTTCTTCTGCAATTTGCCCCATGCCTTGAACTCACCTCTGTAATTCCAGCCAATCCCCACATTTTCTCACTCTAATTTTCCCGCAGGCCTTCAGTTTTCAACTACTTTTTAATTGCTCCCCTTCTTTCTTTACGTTCCTGTCATTCTGCAGGGTCAGCACTTCTCACACTTCCATGCTGGCCCACAGTCTCCCTTCCCACTCTGCTTTTCAGAGGGCATGAAGAAATACCCTCCAAACAGAGTGTTTTATTTCAAAAGCCTTTTGTGAACAACAGTTACCATCTTTGACTTGGCTGGTAGCACTGGCTGGTCTAGAGGGACAGAGAAGGTGGGTGAATTGGGGGTCTCCTTTTCCCCTTGAGGAGCTGTGTTTCCCTATCTTTACCTGTTGGAAAAACTAATTATAGCAGCTGCTGAAGCTGACTAGTTCTTCCTACTGGAAATCATCCTAAAAACCATCAGCCCTCAGGAACCGGTTGCTGATTTTCTCCCTGTAATTGTCCATAGCAAAAACTTGTACATTTTTTTCTTGAGAAAGAGAAAGGAGTTGTCTAAATAAACTTCCTAATACACATTCTTAACTCCACATCTCAAAGGCAGAAAACAGCCTCTTGTCTCTCCTAAGGTGGTTTCCTAGTCACGTGTGCAAAGCTTGGGCAATCAGAACCTAAAACATCCTTCACTGACAAACACAAGACAGCACAACCACAGCTTGGCTCCTTTCCCTCTCCTAACTCATGAATCGCTCAAAAATTCCGACGTTTTAATAGCAGTGCATGAAGAATTGTGTTTATTTGCCTCTCTCTTCTTTGTACCCTCTGGATTCATTTTGCAATCGGAAGGACTTGAAGTACATTAAAAAACAAAAACATTAAAATCAGTAGTTTTAGCAGACACCAAAAATCACAAGGTTTGTGAAAAAATGGCAAGAACCAGCTGAGCTGGGCACTCATTTGCTGGCAGCGAGGTGTGGGTGGAGACAGGAGACAACAGAAATCAAGTTTCAAGGAACCTTGCCATTTCCTTTTCCATACCCCTCTCCGGCAGGGAGTGACCACAACCACAGTTTCTGCCCAAGGAGCACAGAGTATCTCGACGCACAAAGCAGTGAGGAGCGAAGCCAAGAGCCGGCTGTCCCTGCAGGAGCTGCCTGAGCTGTCTCGGGGCAGCTGGGGCTGTTCCCCAGCACCGAGACACAATCCCAGGGCTCTCGGGGCTGCCCCCAGTGCCACCAGGCAAATGCCACTTTCCTTCTGCTCTATTCCTATATTACACTTCCAGTAGAAAATGACACAGCTAACTGATGGAGCAGAAGTAGACACTCCAATAGTAATTATTAAAGCTGCAGGAGGTTAATTAGTTTTACTGAATAATTACTCAAATGCTTGCAATGAACTGTACCTCGAATCCAAAGCTGTGTGCTTGTTTACCTGCGTGGAGATCCTCTGTATCTCCTGACAGTGAAACTGATCTCATTTGAGGCACAGACCAATCTCTGATGTAATTATGTCTGCAGTGATGCACGGCACAACCCCAGCCCCTGGAATGCAGGTCTGACTCCCTTCAGTCTGCAGGTTACAGACAGCAAACTGCACTGTAAATCCAGCTGGGACAGGGAAGAGAGCAGAGGTAAACATTGTGACGATGTTGACACAAGAAAAGAGGAGAAAAACTGACCAGGAATATATTTGGGCTATAAATTAGAATACCTTTAGTGATTCATGCTATTGCAATTCATTAAAGGATTACTGCTCCCGGCTGCCAAATCACATGTTAAAGCCAACTGCTCTCCATTTCACTTCAAATTAAAATGTGGGGCAGCCACAGTGACGTCCAAGAAGTTCACTTATGTGACCTGGGAGAGGTTGATTACTGGGCTCTGGTAAACAGTCTCAGTTTGAATTTCCAGAGCTTATGTGGAGACATCCTTACAAGGCTGGTGATCACTACACCCATGAGGTTCTGGAAAATGCAGAAACCTAACATTCTTTAAGACAAAACTCACAATATTTATGAAGAGCATTATAGGAACCTAGTGCTTGTGACGTTGCCCTGGTGAGCCCTTTGATCCTATTCAGATAGACTGGGGAAATCCCAAAGGTGTACGGTTCAGGGACATCGTGTGTTGCTTGAATTCACACTATAACCTGCTGCTTTTGTGCCAAACAGCACAGTAATATTCCATGGGAAGAAGTCATTTACAAGCAATCACTTAAGAAAAATGTATCTATCTAATGTTAAACCACTTTAAAGAGAATTAATATCAACTTGCAATGATCTTTCTTAGATGATCATCTCCACAGAGCAGCGTTTTGTTTGCCTGGTCCTTGTGATATCCCTGTGGGCAGGCTTTATACATACATAAACTTGCCACAATCACTGTCTTTCAGCATCCTTCTTTATGTTACCAAACCTCTAGCTGTATCTGAATATATCCAGGGGATGTGTATGTAAGAGAGAGCTACAGAATTGGCAACAGAATCCTGTCCAGGAGATTACACCTTCATAATTGTCAGAGGTCGGCAGGAAGACCAAGTACTGTTAACCTGCTGTTACACAAAGTCACCTATGGCCCCATACAGAATGACCTTATTTTATGCTGTTTACACAGTTACCTTTAGTACTTATCATGAAAATTTTCAAGGGAGGTAAACATGAATGGACCTTGCATGGACAAAAAACAACCTGTAAGTTATCAGCGTCCTTGTCATTGGGCACTGGTGTAAAAATTTGGCCCAGGATATGAGAGCCTGGAGATTCACAAGTACCTCTTCCATTCTTGGTCTTCCAGCATGCCAAAGGGGTTCAGCAAAAAGAACCTGATCCAGTATGCAGACATTTTCCCCATCCTTCCTGTGTGTCATGGAAGACCCCTGTTACAGGCTGAATATAAAGTATGCTAACATAGTTTCTGTGACAGATGTCTATGGTACATTCATCTTGGAGAAAAATAAAAGCAGCCAGTAAAAAGCAACTTCTAGATCCTTTTATTGGAGAGGATTGAGAAGCATAGAACCGTGGTTAAAGCGAATATGCAATATTACAGTTAATTCACTTGCAACAATTTTACCTTCGAGATACTTCTCACACAAGAAGCAGCAAAGCCTCTAAGACGTCCCTGCTCCTTCTCCCCACCTCTGAACTGGAATTTGTTACACCCTTGGTTGTGCTGATGCAGCTGTTTTCAGAACATCCTATAAAACAGATCACTGGGATAATCTCAGTTAAAATGAAAACAGCACTTCTCTTTGAAGAGATATTTTTAACCTGCAACCCCAGAAGCAGTTGCATCAGCAAACACGAGAGAGCAGACACTGCAATGTGAGGAGAGTAACAAGCAGTTTGGGAACGAGGAGAGAAGATCAGCAGGAACTGCTCAAACTGGCTTCGCTGCCAAAAACATTTCATGCAACCAGACACCGATCTCCTCCTGGCTCAGGCTTAGCGGAATTCTTCAGATGAGTGTGAAATAGCCAAAAGCCACATTCAGCACTTTTTGTGGATCGCTTTAAGCAAACAGAAGGTGGAGAGAGTCTGCACAAGGAAAATACTGCACAGAATGAAACCAAGGACCTTTTTTAAAAGGCCAATGTATTTTTACCGAAAGCGTAGCAAATTCTAAAAACATTATCTTTAGAAATATAAAACTCTTTTGTCAAGTCCAAGGAACAGAACAGCAATTTAAATTTCTCATTGATGTTTATATCTAATGAAATTTTGGGTTCTTCAAAGGTCAGAAATATGTTTCACTTGTCTTTTATAGGTAGGTGGCTGATTTGGAAAACCTAAAAGGATCTCATTTTTCTTGTCCCAGTACACCAACCAGCTCTGCAGCCTTTCCTCCTGACCTTCCTAAGGCTTTGGTGGCAGGTACCCAGCAGCAGATCTGACACGATATAGCTGTAAACTGAGATCAGGTTGCTGGAGAAGACTTTTGTGAGGCAGAACTGGGAGCTGCCTCGGCAGAGACTCAGCAGTGGTGTTCACGCCGAGTCCCTCACCCCGGGTCCTGTCTGAGGCACGGTATGGGTACCCTTGTGCTCAGCCTGGCACCTCGCTGCTGCTGCCCTGCTACCCCAGCTGCTGGGCTCAGCCTTGGCCGGGCCTCAGGGCTCTGGGCTGCCCCAGGCTCCCGCAGCGGCCGCTGGGCTCCGCGGGCGCAGCAGTTCTGCACCGGGCAGGGAGCAGGGGGGGAATGCCACCCGCTGCCCTGCTCGTCCTCCTGCCCCCAGCAGCACGTCCCCCTCTGTAACGCCCTGCCAGGCTCATGTGCTGGGCTGCCCAGCAGATACCGATCAAAGGTATTCCCATCAGACGGAGAGTTTGTCAAACAGTGCTCTGCAGACTGTCACACACACATCAGACTGCATAAGGCAGCGAATACACCGGCACACTGCACAAGCTGAGGAACGGTGTTTCACCGAGTGCAGCGGTTTCCAGAGGCACCTCTCAGTGCATGTTTTAAAGAACAGGACTTTGGCTGCCAAACTTGCAAGAATATACTGTGTATGAAAGAAATGGTTGTTGTTTTCACAGCACATTTGGTTATGGATCCTCTGCTGTAGGTGGTGCTGTCACAAGACCTGTGGTTACTCCTTTGCTTTGCATTATCTATTTTTAATTTTCTTTTTTCCAGAAAAGCATTTGCAACAGGTGGGTGAAAATGAACTTAATTCAGTATCTCCTCCAGAAGGTCCTGCCTTTCACATCAGAACAAAGCCTGGACCTTCATCCAAGGTAGCATTCACTATATTCTCAGCTGTGTCACATGAAAGATCTGTGGCCTTTTGGCACGAAGGAGGCAGTGATGAACCCATGTCTTCTTACTATGGGCTGATCACTTCTCTTCAGAAGCTGGGTAATTTCCATCAGCCTTGCATGAAAACAAGGTAAGGACAGCTCCTCTGCTGTGGCTGTGCTCTGCACTGCCTCAGGATGGTGGTGGAGCAGGTGATGCCTGGCGAAGCTGCTTCCTCCTGACAATGGATTTGAGAGAGGCTGAGATCTCTCTGTATCGAAGCCCATACAGAAAAGGGAACAAAACTTTAGGAAGAATCGTGAGGACATTGCAGACTGTTAGGGAGACCAAGATTCCTGTCTGCAGTCTGATGACAACATTAACACACAGGAATGATTCTACAAAAAGGGCCAAGAGTGGAAAGAAGTAAAAAAATATCACAGTGTTGTGCATTAAGAATGTTACACTGGCTCTGGAGCAGATGCTCTCCCATATACCTGAGTGTTTGGTTTTAAAATACAGAATAGCATAGCAACAAAATATTACAGACAGGCAGAGAATGATAACTGTGGTAGAAAGCCAGAAATAGAGTTTCACGACATCAGTCCCATTCAGAGTTAATACTAGTATTACTGGAACGGAGCACGTTTCCAGGACACAGGGCACAAAGCGGTGAGTAGTCCACAGCACCAAGAAGAAAATCCCAGGGAAAGCTCCAGAGCACATCCATAGTAATACAATGATTTTTTTAGTTCGTGGAGGAGGCAAAATAGCAATGTAGCGCAAAGGAAACAAAACAGCTATGTACGTGTCCAAGACTATTGCAACAGCTGTGAACAGTCCCCCACAGTAAGCCACTGCCAGCAGAAACAAGAGGAGGACACAAACTTCCTTGGGGAGGTGTAGGTGTGCTGCATTGAGAGCAGCTGACAGGGTGTAGAACAACAGGTAGATCAGATCAGAAAGCAGAGCATTTCCCAGCAGCATGTACCTTGTTTCCCGGCGGATTTCGAACCGAGAGAAGATCACAAATAAGATGGTAGGGATGATGAGGACACCTGCCACGAGGCAGACAACTGGCGAGATTAAAAACATCTTCATGTTTGTGCCTGATGGGGTGAGAGACCATTCCTCCAGCAAAAAGAACAAAGTTGTCTCATCCAAATCTGAGGAACTGTTGAGCTGTATCTCCCTGAGGTGGTGCACAGTTCCATTCGCTCTCCTTACTGAGGCACAGCCAGCGAAATCCATTTCCTTAGGATTTTGGGATAATTCTCTGACTTGGAGCAAGCAAGATTTTCTATGCCGAGTCCTTAGAAAGGCAAATTAAGTAGAGGATGCAAAAAGTCCATGGAAGCAAAGTGACTTCTGTAGCCAATTCTACCAGTTCTCCTCAAGGACAGAAAGTTTAAACTTTCAGGTGAATTCTGTGGTGCCAAAAGATAGTTTTGCCTAAAAAGGAGATTTTATTTTCTTTCTGCAAAATCTTATGTTTAGAAAAGAGAATGAATCTCTGGGTGGCTTAAAAAAGACTTAATCACTCAGCTAGCTCTTTGAAGAGAAGTGAATGGGTTGACCGTTTTCCGTAATTTGAGTTTTTTCTCATCACATTATCACTCCAATGAGGCAGATGAAATATTAGCCTGATTAAACAAATATGCAATGATATAGATCAACATTCCACGTGCACTGATGTAGAAGAGTCATAAATGTGATTGGGTGGTTTGGTACCAATTTGTATGCAACAACACAATTGATTTGAAGTGATCAATAAAAAAGGCTCTCAATCCTGTTGTAAAATTGTAGCACAATCACTCCAGGGAATGAAATTATCTTATTTGTAGATGAAAACCATTTTTGGTTCAGTGAATCAATCCATGTTACTAATGAATGATAAACCTTCCCCTGCCTTTTTTCATGCCTGATATGCAAGTACTGAATTCTCATCTATTGCAGCCTTGCAGTCAATCTGTGCGTTGTCTGGGGTGAGTGACACACACTGTCACGTACCAGCATACCCCACGGCAGACCTGGCGCTTCCAATGTCCATTTGGAGACCAATTCCTGGTTTCCTGGCCGGCACACTGTTGCTGCACTGTGCTGCTTTAAATGCCAGATCTCAGTATCAGAGCTGGGGGTGCAGTGAGAGAATTGTGAAGGATCTGGACTGTGGAGAATGGACATTTCAAATTCTTCCAGGCATGGTGTGATCAAAAGAAAAGCTGATTTTTTTTTTTTTAATAGGCTCTCTTAACCTGGCATTATTGTATCCATGTTCTTGCCAGCGCTACCACAGCAGTGCAGCTTCCCCCCATGGCAGCAAGGGCACAGCTCACCATGCAGAAAGTCAGAAAGTCCTGCCGTGCCACGGACATGCTGCCTCAGGGCATGCCAAGTAACGAAGCAGACAGCTCATGAAGCTCAGCATCACTCATCAAATCTTGTGCACATTTCATTTCCTGTCACACTGGTAGCTGGCGCCCATGGAACTGGATGTTAAGGCAGTTGACAGGGTGCACCATATGGAACAAAAAGACAGAAGGAAAAACCAATGATAATTTTAAGCAGCACAGCATTTCAGTTACTATGGTGTCTGGGGCAGGCAAAACAGAAGGTGATTATTTTTGCTCACTCAATCCTGCATCCACTGAAAAGTGTGTGAGCAATATTGCTGCAATTATACATTTGGCTTCAGAGTCATGCCCTGCACCCATAATTGAGTCACGACACAGTTAATACCTTAAGTAGACAGTAGCACTCAAAACTGTTGAATTATACTTTTGTTGCAAAATGGAAGGGAAAGAATGAAAACTCAGGTGTGAAAATCACCTCCAACTGTAATTTCAGATCCCTGGTAATAGTGGAGGTGTTTGCTACCTCCCAGCTCCTGGCACTCCAAGGATGTCCCATTAATGGGCAGACTCTCTAATTTCCGTATAAATTCACAACTGTATTTTCCACCAGCTGCTTAGGATTCAGTGTGAAAAAACAATAGTTCATTGTCATATCAGCTGCACACTTTGGGCTGATAGGAAAATAAATGATAGAATGGTTTGGGTAGAAAAGGAACTCGAAGTTCATCCAGGTCTAGATGAACGACTGAAGGCTCACTCAGTTGACATCCTCATGACTCTCTCGTTGAGCCCGCAATCAAGGAGCAGCACAGAGCCCACAAGGCAGCACGGGCGCACAGCCCTGCGTGTCCTGTGCTCAGCTGTTCCTCTGCTGCAGCTGGCAGAGTCAGCCCTATGGCGTGGGCTTGTTCGGTTTTAACTGTGCTCCTGCAAAACTCTTAGCAATGCAGGACGGCTTTCCTTTTACACAAATGGACAACAGCAGGTAACTGGAAGACAGATTCAACCCCAGTAGACCTGGGCAGGTCCAGCCAAAGCCACTCCCCTCAGACTTCCACAGGGGCTTTTAACTGCTCAGTATAGTTGTGCTAGATTTAGAAATGTGAAAGGTTGGTGTCTTGGCACACTGATATAACCCAGAATAGGTGGTTCTGAAGAATATCTGTTTGTTGTCTCCTTTCATTCTCTTGACCTTAGGAAGGAAGCATTTCCGCATCTGGACATTTGCAAGGGGTTGGCAGCTCTGACAACCACTCCTGAGGATTCTGAGCTGAGCTCCTTTTGCCATTGCATCTCAGTGCTCAATAGTTTGTGGTGCCAGCCTGAATGATCCTCTTGAAATTTCCTGTAAACCTGGCCTTAATGCTCTGGTTATTGATTTTTTTAAATGCTCTCTAGTAAATTTATGTTAAGTGGACGCACTTTTTACATATCTTGCTGATGCAGACACACAGTATGAGCAGCCTCTCTTATTCTGGCTCAATACAGTCTGTATCGATTTTCAAGCTGAACCACGCACTGTTAATTACTTTACTCATTTCTGCTTCAATAAGCATCCTGCTGAAAGCTTAGTTATATTATCTGATGGGTTTGGGAGGTCTCGGGTTGCATGCAGCCACCCATACTGAGCACTCTAACTCCTGCAAAGACTGCACTACATTGTGTTCTGTTACTGACTGGAAACAGGTGTTGTCAAACTGAGCAGAAAAGGTAAGAAATATTACTGTCTTACAGCATTTGGCGTGGACTTAACTGCATACACACACAGAGAAGCCTCCTGCTGCACAGAGTTTACCTGAGCGATTCAACGAGTCAGCAGGTACACTGCTGCCATGACAGCGAGCACCAGACAAGAAAGGGAAGCAAACAGAGCAATGCCAGGATTTCCCCAGGGATACCCAGAAGAGGATACACAGAGGAATGCTCACATTCACCTCTGAGGCTCCCTGGGTGCCATCATGTCACTGTCTCAGTGTGATCACGGAGTCTTTGAGGTGGCTGCCTATTCCAGCATCACACACCGTGTCCCAGCCTAAAAAATGTGTGCTGTGCTGTGGGTCTGCCCCAGAGACTGCTGCTCCTGGCCAGGAGCCCGGCGAGAGCAGGGTAGAAAGGCTGCCTCAGGCTCCATCACCCCTCCTCAAACAGAAGAGTTTGGGATGAGACAGCTGGGTCCAACAAATCAATATTTTTATGGAATGTTGTTTCATAGGTCTATTTCCAGCCATGTTTATTAACGGAGCGTTGGCCTCAGGAGCCTTCATGTGCTGTTAGAGTTCCTTCAGCTTCCTTTTTATTATAATTAGCTTGCATATCTTTTGCGCCTGCGCAGTACCTCCTGGTAGTCGTGAGCAAGAGTCTCAAAGATGAAGTAAAGAGTCTTCCTCCCTGTTAAACTTTTCACCTCTTCTCTTTATGCATGCCTAGTGGCAACTTAGTCTCAGTCCAAACCTTAGGGCCCACTTTATTTAACTAATATTCACAGTGTTATAGATATATATTATAATATTGGCTTTCCGCAGATATTAAAGAATGTTAAATGTATAATGTTAAAATGGTTTCACTATAAGAATATGACTGTAGTTTGTTCTGTTAATAGTAGATGTAGTTATACAATCCATCCTTGAGTGGAAGGAATTCGTGTCGATAAAATACAAGAAAGTTCAAGGGGGGGTTAAAGAATGATTCATCCAGAGCCTCTTGTTATTGCTGGTGCTTGTCAGAAGCAGGATGGGAGGATGTAAATTTATTTTAAAAAGAAGAGTGATCGGACCTGGTCCCTGCTCTCCAAAACCCCTGAACCGGCTGAAGCTAGGTTCATAGCGCGAGCCGAATCCAAGAGCCTAAAGAGCATGCGTGACAAGAAAAAGTAAAAGTGTGTTTTTCACAACAGTTACTTCTTTCTATCAATTGTTTTATGTCTCCTGTCTGCCTTTGCGAAGGCCATGCGACCTGTTCCGTGAGCAAGCCGTCAACAACATGTTCTTTAAGAGTCTAAACAAGTAAAACTTATCTAGTAGCTATTCGCTAACTCCTTAACTATACCTATCACTTCCACGAATGCCCCCTGCCCCTTCCAGGCTCATGTAGGGCCAGGAGGCACCTCCCTTGCTGGTGAAGCTTTCCCAGTCATGAACAGCCAAGTGCCCGTGAGCAGGCCGACTCCTCCCAGAAGGGCAGCAAGAACCAGGTGTCCTGCCTGTACCCATATTCTCACTCCGGGGAAATGAGCTGCTGCTGTCAGTGAAGAAAGTTATCAGAGCACTTTAACTGCAGTGTTTTTCTGGTTGAGCCTTCCCTTTTTCTTCTCCTTTAAACAGAAAGTCACTTTTTTCTGAACCTTTAAGATTCCCTCATCCCCTCCAAACTTTTCTGCGAGCCCCAGGGAGAGGTACAAGTTGTCCGTGCCTCAGCTATCTGTCCCCACTTGGCTCCAGAAGGATTGTTCAGTGCCTGGCTTGTCATTCGCTGCAGATAAGAGACATGCACGCTGCTCTTGTAACCGTACAAAGTTCGCAAATCGGGCAGAGCAATTACTAAAGTTAAGGAAGTAAAGAAATGGGTGTGAAAACTAAGATCAGATTACAATGCTTTGAAAGGCCAAAGGAAACCTGGAGCGAAAGAAAACAAGAAAACGGGGATTAGAAAGTGCTGGTTTGAAGACATTTTAATGAGGCTCCCAAACAAAAGAGGACATTGAGAGAGACTGGGAGGACTCGGCATTAAATCCCTACGTCACTTTTTCTAATTCCAAATACCATCAAGCTACGGTGATCACAAAGTCAAAATAAATTTTGTACCAAATTGGCCTTGCAGGTGCAATATTGAGAAATAAGCTGGATGCTAGAAGAACAGAATTCTGAAATATTTGACAAATATTTCAACGAAAGTTTAGAGAAGTAACAGGGTGAGTCCCAGACACCTCGTGCTTTCCTGCAGGTCACTGCATGGCCCTGACTGCTGCCAGCTGCAGCCAGCAGAACTCACCCATTTTCATTTCCCAAGCCTGGCAAGGCAAAGAAAGACAGGTTTTCCTCTTTTGTGCTGAAAAGACACACTAACATGTTTTCCTGTGACAAGCTGCAGATGTGACCAGAGATTTATAGCAAACAACTGCTACTTTTCATGGTCATTTACGGACAGACTCACAGGACTCCAAGAGAAGCCGTCCTGGACTGTTCCTTCCATTTAATGATCTCTCCTGCCTGCCTACTTTTCATAACAATGCATCTGTGAAACAGGACAAATAGCCTACTAAATAAGGCCTATTTGTAAAATATTAGCTTCTTTCCTGAAGCAGTTTAATTTATAAGGAGAAATCTTGCTTAAATTTTGAATGCTATGCAACAACATTTGTGTGGAGTTGCCTGCAGAAATCTAAGTCCTTTAGATAAAGAACAAGAACATCATTCTTATCTGAGTATTTAGCAGCTATCAGAAGAGATTAAACCAATATTCAATACCACACAGAGTGAGCAGGGCTGGAAATACACATCTGAATTTGTGACTCCTTGACTCCTCCTTTAAGACAGGAGAAACTTCTTCTCCTGAGAGAAAGCTTCTCCAATGGGGGAGATAACATCCACCAACCTTCTTAGAGCACCCATCTGTCTCAGGCTGTCTTTCTGGTGGTGGCTGGCACAAGAAGTTTTATGTTCCTGTCCTGTCTCACCTGCAGTTATCTCCAGCATCGCCTAGGAAGGGCTGCTGCAGGCAGGCAATGGCAGAAATTATCTGGCTCTGTCCCTGTCTTACTATGTTTTGTCTCATGTAAAAAGCCAGGCGGTACAGGAGAGGTTTAGTGTGATAGTTCCTTGAAGGATGGCTTGCTGAGAAGGGATACAGATGGCTGCAGAGTGTTAACTGCAAGTTAAAATGGAATACCAGAGCTGGAATTAGAAAGGGTAGAAGAGACAGGTTGGCGTATACAGGCTGACAGGCAGGGGCTCTGATGGTGATGCAGCAGCCACAGCTGCACACTGTCACAGCTCCTCCCTGACAGCTGGGAACTGCTGGCCTGACCCTACAACCTGGGGGCAGAAACAGTGTAGGAATCAAGATGGAAGGAAACACTCTGGAAGTGGAGTTGAAACAGAAGAGGGAGGAAAAACGCGGCGTGAAAGAAAATACGTGTTATGTCTTCCTAGTCATGCCTTTTGGTGACAGGCTGTGAATGAATGTCCATGGCTCAGAGCAGCACACGGCACAGCACCATCCCGGGGAGGAGGGAGCCTCGCTGCCCAAGTGAAGATGCTGCTTCCCAGTTCCCAGCGCTGTACCCGGGAAGGGGCAGTGCTTCCTGGGTGGCAAAGGCACCGGAGCAGCACTGATTCTCTGCAGCAACTCTGCCCACAGGGGCATGCTGACCTCAGCTCACACTGATGGAAGCAGGTGCCAGGCACAGCTGCCATATGGCAGAGAGATTAACTGCCAGCCTGTGCTGGGTAGAGCCACAGTCCCTTCTTAGGCAAGCAGGGAACACGCTGTGGGCCGCATACACAGCGCCATTCACAAGCTCTGTTGTCCCTTCCCAGCAGCTCCTTTGTTACTTATCCAGCACAGGTGCTTAAAAATTTGATTTTCTCCACATGAGGCCTGACTCTGCCTTGTTCTTCTAACAACGGCTTTGTACTGCTCCCACTCATTTCCTTAGCAATGCCCTGTCCTCTCACGCCAGAGGTTCAGACTTCATGATAGGAAAACATTGTTAGGGTAGGAGTACGAACACAAATGTTCCAAACTTATAAAGAAAATAGAAATTTTTTTTGGGGGGATGGGGGAGGCGGGGAGAGCAAGATGTTATGTAAGCCCACATCAGTCTTGCTCTTNGGAGGCGGGGAGAGCAAGATGTTACTTTACTACTGTTATGGAAGCCCACATCAGTCTTGCTGTGCTGGTGACCTCCACAGGCACAAGGAGAGGTCACATCTCCCCCTGGTTTGTCCAGAACTTCTCACCAAACTGGCAGAGTTACAGCTCACAACAGGGAGAGATCGAGCCATGGACAGAACAGCAAGCTGAGGTCTTCACTAAACACAGTTAATTTCATTTCTAGTTTAATTATTTGTTTCTTCTCCAATCCAAATTCCTGCTCATTAAAAGATGTTCATGAGAAGCACCAGAGAAGATACACCATCTCTTTTCCTTTACTATTATCCTAAGCAGCACCTAGAGCCAAAAGCAGCTGCAAACTGCCTCCAGGTATCTCAGAGACAGCTCAGCTGTTCTCAGGCACATGCCTGTCTTGTAGGAGTTCATTACATTTACGGCTATACTGGGGTGACTAGAAACCAGACTACTTTTCTGATCCATTCTCAGCATTTTCTCAGGAATTCTTAAGTCTTTTTAACTGAGCTGCTTTTTCCTCCCATAAAGCAGCAGTTTCTTGCTCCACAGAAAACATTTCAATGCCAGCCCAGCACAATGGATAGCAACTAAGAGAAATGTGAAGATGCACAAAACTGCTATACATCACAAAATCTTCAAGGCAACATATACAGGAAGAAAACATACATGAATTAACAACCCTTTTTAATAAGCCATTTTAACAAGCCATGAGTTGAACCAGATCAGAACTGCCCCAGTCTCTCACTGAAGTCCTGCAGTGATGCTCTGGGGCAGTTCAGGGACACAGACTCTTTGTGCAGTTCCCATTCCACCATCAGATGTTCTGGAGGTCACCCCAATAGCAGCTGCCCCAGGACTCCTCCCCCTTCCAAACACCTGATTTCCCTGGGAAGCTCACAATATTCTCATGATTTTGGATCTTGCCTGAACTGTGTTCAAACCAGCTCAGTCACATCAGTGCCAGCTCCAGCTCCAGCACAGCAGCTGTGGAATTATGTGTGCCATCCCCCAGGACACCACCTCAACCCCTGCCACTTGTGTCTCTTCATTTCCTGCCAAGCATTGTGCCAATTTCTTCCACATCAGTTTCTAAGCTGAGACTGCTTCTCTACTCACTTCTCTCTCCTGCCTGCTATTGGAGATTGGAATGATGGTGAGAATGAGACACAGTGCCACTTTTCATCCCCAGCTCTCTGTCCTGAAAGTCTCCTACAATGCCTATTTGTGAACCTCTTCAGCTGCTGTCAAGACCCTCCGTGAGGCAGTTTCTGATGTGCAGTGTTGAGCCCCACTTTTAGCTGAAGCCATCGCATGTCTGAGGCTGTTTCTGCTCTTGGCAGCCTGGGAAGCTGAGGAGTCAGCGGAAGGGAACCCCCCAGCTCCCATAGCCTCCAATCTGCACCACCAGTCTCACAGATCAAAGAACAGTTTGGGTTGGAAGGGACCTGGAAGGCCATCTAGCCCCCTTCCATGGGCAGGGACACCTTCCACTAGACCAGGGTGCTCAGGGCCCTGTCCTGCACATCATTGTCCAAAATCCCTCTTGGAGCTCCTCTGGATGCTGGAAGGTTTTATAGGGTCTTCCCAGAGGCTTCTCTTCTCCAGGCTGAACAACCCCAGTTCTTTCAGCTTGTCTTCATCAGAGAGGAATACAGGCTTTTCACACAAGTCAAAAGTTCTTGAGGCCCTGCTGTCTGGGCTGACACAGCAGCAGCCTGCCACGTGGCCTACGCCTGGTTTCACAGCCAGTGTCTCACCTTGGCACTGCTAAAAGCATTACAGAAGCAGTGACCCCAGCCCTGAGCGGAGAGAAAAGCACCTAAGGACAGAGCAGAGGAAGGCAGAGGCCCTTGAGGCTACACCCCAAGCTGTTCACTGGCCACATTCCAGGCCCTCTGTCTCTGTTCCCAAAGCAGAGAGACGTCTGTCCCATTATTAACCATCAATAAACACCAGCTTGGGGACTTTCCCCCCCACCAAGCAAAGCCTTTCAGCCCGTTGGGGAACAGCTTGCAGTGGGTTAACTCTCTCTTTGTCAGGCTCGAGATGGGGTCCTTGGAGCCTCACAGGGACACAGAATTACAAAAAGGTATTTGTTTTTGTAAATGAGCTGAAAGAGAGTCAGCTCCTCCTACCCACCCTTCATGCTGTCCTTTCTGGTTTTAGCATGCTATAAATGACCAGCTTCTCTGATAATTTATGCATAATTGGGACTGATTTCAGCAAGTGGCCCAACAAAAGCTGCTCTGAACTACTAAGTAATTGACTGATTTAGTTTTCAGTTAATATAGTAGCCTTAGGAACAAGCAGCCTGTGTTCCTTTTTTAGGCACAAGAAGATCTCTAGCCTAATAGAGAGACATTCAGAGGTTAAGCAGCATCTAATCAGCTGAACAGTGGGAAGAAACATGTTCCTACACCCATATACCTTATTTATTTTTCAGAAGACCCCTCCTAATGTGGAAATTTTTATCCATTTTCATCTGCTCTGGAATTTCCCTTTTCTGCCTCCAGACTATCCCTTTCCTCTTCTCATGGAATTACCATTCCTGCTCTGATCTTTTCCTCGGATAGGTGTTGGGGTTTTTTTTGGGTGGAGGGGGTGGTGGAGGGAAGGGCTTTTCTGTCCAAACCTGTCCTAGGAGCTGATCAGCCCAGGCCTCCTGTGTCTCCATGGAGTCCAACAAAGACAGCAACACATGCAATATCCCAATGTACCGTGCCTTGGAATTTGTGCAGGAATTAGGCCAACCATGAGAGGATGCACAGAGGAGGAGAGAGAGATTATGGCTAATTCAGTGTGCTCTGAGCAGGCAGAGCGTGGAAGGCACCTCCACCTGATCCACTTACACTTCTGCACTCTGATCCCTCGTGGGGACTGGACACGAGTGGGTCACAGCTGCTGGGAGTGGCACAGAAAAGCCACCCTCGCCTGCCCCTGCTACGTGCATTTCTCCCTCCGGGCCAGAGCACACAGCTTCTTGCTACTGGACGCCCCAGCAGAGCTGTCACCTGGCACCTCCAAGGCTCACTTGGTGTGCTGAGGTGCTCTTGGAACATCATCTGCCTTGAAACACTGAAAAAGATGGGTCAGGACTGGGCACAATTTGTCTTTTGTTTAACAGACCTGGCCTGGGTTTGGTGCTGTGACAGTATCAGCGTGATGACATTTCTTATGACAAGCCAAGACTGTGTACGAGCACCCTTTTTCAGATCCAACTCCTATAATTACAAATGTTGGGTTAACCCAAAAGCTTGCCTTTTCCTTCACAAATTCACACCAGCAGTGGTGCTTGAAATTATTCCATCTGCAATTCACACGCCCATGTCTATTCTCAGCTTCTGTTTCCAGCCTTGAGGTTGTCCAGATTGTCCCTTTGTCCTTTTAAGATCTCTGCACTAACCACACTAATCCTCAGTAAGCAATCAAATCTCCCCATCTGTGCTTTTACTGTTTCCCTTGGCACCATGGCATGACTTCTCTATTTTAATTAACTCGAGCCGGATGCCTTGTCAAGACTTCGCTGCTCTGATTTCTCATTATGTTATGATAATACCATTTAGCAACACCACCCTTCTCAGCAAGGAAAACTGATTCCAGCCCCTTGAAGGCAACGTAGTTAAACACAGAGCCCTCACCAGGGCCCACAGCAATACTTGGTCTCATTCTGGTTAACCTGCTGCATTTCCTTCCCAGTGAATGCACCAGCTCTGTCTACTCACAAAAGCACACTTTAGGATATGTTTTCTTTTGTTTTTGATAGTCATGATCACTTAATTTCAATTTTTAATCCCTCTGAGCACTGCTTGAATGCCAGCCACACGTACCTTATTAATAGCAGTTTTGATTTATTCATTGCCAGTCGCAGTTGGTAGGACCCCACACCACTGTTTGCCCTTTTCCTGCCAAGCATCTCATCACTTCAAATTGTCCTGAACCTATTCCATATTTCGCAGACATTTTAGACCTGAAGTCCATGGGTCACTTCTGCTTTCATGTCCTTCCAAACCTGCAGCACTTCAGTCTCTGTCTCTTCCTCAGGCCTGTTTTCATCTCTTAAATTGCTGTATGATTGCTGCGGGTGCTGTGAGTTGCCATTTGTGCACAAAGCACCAAGTCAGCACCAGGGACCTGTTTCACATCAACTCCTGGTCAGCTCCTTAGTGAAACTCCCTTTGTGAGCACCTGCACAGCAGCAGAATTAGACAGTCTGTGCTACACATCCCCCCTGAGGCTCACGTATCCAGCTTTGTAGTGGCTGTGTGACCCTAATGGGCCTGAGTTGTTCTCTGGGGATAAGGAGCTCTGAAAAGGCTACTCGGAGCCTCACGGCAGGAAGATGAGACTTGTGCCGAGCATCCAGCAATTTAATGCCAGGCAGCATCAGCAAAATGCAAGGAAGGTGTAATTTGGACAAAGAGCAGTGACTTGGAGGAACAAACACAAGGAAGTACTCTCTGTCACACTCCGAGGAAGATGCCTCCAAAAATGACCTCCTGGGGCTTGTCATAGGCTGAATAATAAGAAGAGATCTCTCGCAAAATTCCTTGACCAAAATCAACATTAAGGTTGTTTGTTGCAGTTCTTTAAATGTTAAAAATGTTCGTTTACAGCCTCTGAAAGTGTAGTTCTGTGTTCTTCCACCCTCAGGAAACCCCGCCAGATGTAAATATTTTAAGCAGAACAGGTGCAAGAAGCCAGCTGAGCAGGGTGTAATACCACTGCTCTCTCTTTTGTTCATGGACATGCATGAGAGTCTCACAGCCTAAAGTCTCGGGTCTCAGTTTGTTACATGTGGATGAAAAGCACATTTAACAGTCACTTTTATAGCTCCCACATACAGGAAGGCAGGATTTTAAGCATATATATTCAGGGTACAGGCTGACAGTAAAAAAAGCCAAGGTACTTTAATGTAGGAAGGCTGCCCAGTTTCCGGACTGAACACGACTTGAACTTGCCCTACGTGAATTGTGGAAAAGAGGGCTTGTTGACAAAGCTCTCTGCGAAATTCAGAGCCAAGAAATTATTTCCGTGCTCTCTCGGACACACATCCAATGCCGGATGCGCAGGGCCATCTAGTGGGAACTCTCTGTGAGCCACAACAGCCCAAACGCAGGCAGCGTTTCCCAACAGCCTGAACAAAGACATCTTCGGCTGTTACAGCTCAGAAATGCATTTTACGAGTTTTTCTCTCCAGATGGAATGCTTCCCTGCTGAGACAGCACAGCATCCCCAGGAGAGCCTGTGGAGCAAGGAATCAAACCTGTCTCGCTGCGGGATCCTGTGCTACAGAAGCGTGCATTTCCTAAAATTAATTTCTTTTGACTAATGAGTTTGGGAAGCTCTTCTCAAAAAAAGGAAACAACAACACCAACACCCCCCAAGCCCTCAGTTTCAGTTTTTGTTCTCATTAATACAAGTGCAAAAAAAGGCTCAGGCAGCACAGTGTGATGGAGCAGAAAGGCATTAGTTTATGTGTAACACTCCATCTCTGGTGTTGGATTGAATTAATCAGATAGTGGTGCTGGCTGGGACTCAGTAATTTTTCACAGAAATATCGAAAGTTCTGAGTCAGATTCTCTGGTCAAATGACTGTGATAACCCAGGGAATACTGGCGTCCCTTCAGATTAATTCCCCCATCTGTGCAGTGAGGAGCGTGAGAAGTGGGGTTTACAGCACTTGAAGGCTTACCTAGAAATCCCACCGTGAATCTGGAAAACAACTAGATTTTCCAAAAGCATGGGAAAATCGCTCATATTTGTTTTTACCATTTTCTCATGTTTCATTTACTACTGCATTAGAGCTTATAAAAGCATTGCTGCTTAACAAACAGGTTTTCCCCTCCACTGATTTGCATATGAAGTAATAGCTCAAGCACTGTAACAAAGCCTTCTTTCCTGGGACCTTGTTAATCAACTGCTTCTGCTAAGATGTTTACCTGCCAGCACTGCATCTTTTCTGATTTCCAATTAAATTGGAGTTTCTTTTCCAGCCTTTTTCCCCCCATGGAGCCCCTTACACAGCCTGTCTCTACCTAGTTTCACGAAAACTTTAAATAAAAGCAGTATTTTCAGAGGCTTCTCCCACTGTTAGGCTAAACCTGGCTAATAGGTGTAGAAGTTATTCAAAGGGAGGGGCAAGTAGGCAGGTACAAAGAACAAGATTTCATTAATCTTTCTGGTCTGGAAATTAAGCTAAAAAGAAACTACAATATTAAGATAAACGTTCCTGTTAAAAACTCTTTAAAGCTGTGCAACCAATTATTTCATTCCATGAAAGATGACATTGACTATTTACATCTTTAATATTAAATTAAAACACAGTTATATTAAAAAAGAATATGCAGAGTGTGAGCGTGTAATTTGGAGTATTCTCTAACCAATCAGCCAGCATCTTTCCTGTAAGTACAATAGTTAATAGATTAATACAAATTATGCCTAATTCGACCAGAAAATTGAAAAAGCTCAAAGAATTAATGGAAACAATAAATCCTCACATTTGCCTAAACTTTTTTTTCTGCCTAGAAATATTTCGAGTTAATTTTATTAAAGGAGAGCTATTCTTCTGACTCCTTTGTCCTGCACTTTCCTCCTCCTCCTCTCTTAGCCGAGTGCGCAGCGTATGCAGTGCCCACGAAGCAGGGCGAGGTCCCGAGGGCCCCCGGAGCTGCTCTGGGGTTTTCCGCAGCCCCTTTGCTGCAGCCCCAGCTGGGGGTGCAGGAGCTGTGCCCCCTCCCCTGCCCCCTGTCCTCAGCCATGTCCCCGCAGAGCTGGGCTGTCCCAGCGTGCTCCCCACGGATGGGGGCCAAACCCAGCCGAAAATCCAGTGCTGGGCTGCTGAGAGCAGTGTCACTGCTCCTGTTTGCTTCAGCGGTGGATCTGCGTCCCTCTCCTCACAGAAAGGGCTGGTCACCGCCACGGTCTGGCAGACACACCACCTCCACAGAAGGATTTTTGTCCTGCTATGAACAGCCAAAGGTGAGAGCTCTGAAATGAAGCGCACTTCGCTGCTACGCTTGGACACGGAAGGGATGTGACAGGCCAGCACCTCAGTAATCAGAACTGCAGCAGACATCTCAGCTGGAAACAGCAGCACACGTGAGGTGAAAAATTCACAACTTCAAATACCTGTTCAAGTGTTGAACTGTTGCGGTGGTCCAGCCCACCTTTGGGCTGAGAATGGACAAAGGCATGCAGTGGGTGGAAGTTCCAGCCTCCTGGATGTCATTCCACCTAGCTATTCCTCCCTTGTTCCAGAAACATCTTTTTTCTTTCGTTACCCATTGGTTCTACCCTTCGTGTTTATGTATATCGTTGTTGTTTAGTCAATTAAGTTCTGGAAAGTTCTGT
>VWPU01013075.1:0-204710 GCA_013398955.1 Callaeas wilsoni | reverse complement strand
CCTTTTATGCTATACCTGACACCTCTTTCTTCTCCCTGTTGGTTTATCCTTTTGTTCCTCCCTTCTCCTCCCCTACCTTAAAAGACAGTGGAACTGTCATTCTGCGCTCTTTGTTGCTCCTCATCCTGGCCTCCTGACCTCCGGGTTAGGGAATAAAGACTTGGGTGCTGCAACATTGAGTCTCTCTTTCCTCCCTGGCCTCTGCCGATCGCTGCAGTTCCCATCGACTGCTGCCAGCTCCACTGTGAGCCCAGACGCAGACAGCTCCAGCAGGAGCTTCCGTCAGACATGAGGCTTCTCACTGTCTCGCCACCAGGACACTTGAAGCTAGTCACCTGCTTGGCCACCGGGCGGTCAAGCAGTCAGGACAAAGACTTTTGTGGGATGGGAAAACAATATTGTGGTCAGAGAATCTAGAAGCCCTGACCAGAGTGTCTTGGGAGCACAGAGCCAGGCACACAGACTCACCTGGGAGCCCCCGCTGGGGAAGCAGGTGATTCCTGCGCACCTGGCTGCCCACTCCTCCCCTCACTGCCACAGGCTGCAGCACTTGAGGGAAGATCACAGCAGTTCAGAGGTGGCCTCCTCCTTGACTCATGCTTCTCTGTGTATTGCCTGGGCTCTTCCACTACTCTGGTATTGCAGCACCTTGTTATTTTAGGTAATTTCTAATTACTGGGGCATTGCTCCCCAGTCTGGAGCAGACTAACCTGGGTTTGATCCACGCTGGCATTAGGGAAAATGTCTGTAAAAGGAAAGAGCCAAAGGGAGGGAAATCTGCCTCCTCCAGCCCCACTGGCACTCCTGTGACTGATTTGCAGGGCGTCCATCACAGACCCCCTCCCCATGGAGCGAGGGGATGCAGCAACATTACTTGTACAGAACTTCATAGTAAAGAAACAAATGAGGAAATCAAGGTCTGTCACCCTCATACCATTTCTGTGACAACACACGTACCTATGTGTGAACCCAGACTTCATTCTTGACTGGGCAACTCATTTAATGAGCTGAGGAAGATGTTAACTCACTTGGTGCCTGGCTTCTGTCCACTCTGGGATACCACTCTGTCAGCTCTGAAAGAACCAGGCTCTTTGAGACACTGCCAAGCTCCAAATGACTTCACAGCTATAGCTGTGCAGTCAGCAGCACTCCCCACTTCACTCTCATACACCTCCCACTCAAACTCTGCAAACTCATCAGTCACCTGCTGCCTTTTTTTTTTTTTCCACTGCAAAATCCCAACAAGGGATTTTGAAGCACCTGAAAGTGTCTGATTTTCAAGAAACGTTAGACTCCCTGCAAGGTGTTTCAAACCATGTACATAGAAACTGAGGTATTAAGAATAAACCGCTCTTTTTCAAAGGTGCAGGTTCTGGAAGTGCATTTTAGGGCAAGAAATTGCCCTCTCCAAGACCAGGTTGGATGGGGCTTTGAGCAATGTGGTCTAGTGAAAGATGTCCCTGACCATGGAAGGGAGGTTGGAATGAGATGGTCTTTAAGGTACCTTCCAACCCAAACCATTCTACGATTCTACAATCTCTGTATTAAAACTCAAGAATAATTTCTGAATCTCTTTTCCCGAATCGAAGTGTCCTTTTTCGCAGCCTTACCACCCTCCTCAACACAAGCAGCAAAGAACAGAGCATCCAGCCCACACTAACACAGCCCCACCTGCGTGGCCCTGCCGGGCTCAGCTCCTCGCTGCCTGTCCTCCCAACCATTCCCATCTCCCAGCCCTGCACTGGCTCCTGGCTCAAAAATGGCTTCTGCACATTCATTAGAAAAATGTGTAACAGATTAACATGCTTGAGTGCTGCCTAGGCCTATCAGCTGGCTCAGAAACATTAATAACCCCTCTGTGAAAAATCAAGATTGTTTTGTTGCAGAGTGATGGCAGCAGCCAAAACCATGAAAGGATAAACCTGAAGAATAGTACTCAGCAAATCATCCTGCTCTAAATAGCCTGCCAGCTACAAGACACATAAAGTATCATATTTTAAAACCTGCTGGTAATTAGTGTAACTGCAAACCAAATGATGACCTTGGCATTGTCAATACTCATGATCCATTAATGGAGCATTTCGTCAGATGCCGAGTCCTTTCAGTTTTACTGCTTTATTAACTGCTACTGCAAAATATATTAATGGTCATATTCCACCATAAGAGCCTTGCTTGTAATGCCATATGCTACCACAAACAGCATTTGATGATTTTGAGGAGCACAGTCACAGGTTTCACCTTCCAGCTGTGATGGCAGCTCAGGCAGCAGCAGGCAGGAAGCTTCTGGAGCTGGCTGCTTCCACTCAGAATGTGGAAGGCAGGAGAACAAGGGCAACCAACATTGCCAAAATTATCTCTAGGTCTGCTACCAAACTGCATTTAAAACTGTGTGTTTTATTCTCTTCTAAGATTTACAACTTGCCACTTCAAAATGAAATCTGGCTGTGACATTGCCACTAACAACATAAATCAAACACGCAGATTTATTTCCAAAATGTATGTTCCACTGAGTAAATCAAGCAGAAGCATTGCTAACCACATTGTTACCAACTGCACTGCTGGCAATTTCAAAGGCTTCATCTCTCATCCATCTTCCAAATGTTCTTTTGTTTGCCTGCATTTAAATACTGCCTGGCAGACCAGTGGGATTTTACACGCAGCACAGGGCTACTTCTCACAGTTCACAAACTGGCTGTAGTGCTCCTTTTCCTCGAGGACCAGCCACCTACACTCAGCCAAGAGGTTTTTTCCCTCAGAACAGGACTTGTGATTTGGTTCCTGGCCTCCATACCAGCCATGAGGACTCCTTTACAAGACCCTGTGACAGGTGTATCTTCTGCAGTGTGAGCAAGTCAGCCTCTGTGCAACACATGATTATTTGTTCCACTGGGATGTGAAATAAAAGCCTACAAGCAGTGAAAGGGAGCAGTGAAAGGGAGCAGCAGCCTGTCCCTCTCACAACTCCATGTGCCACTGTCCTTGCATTTAGACCTGAGCCTGCTGTGTTACTGCATTCACCCTCACTAACTTTATCTGACCACTCACTTCTCCCTCATTTAAGCCATTTTGCTTTTAGGCCTCCTTTGATCCCAACTTTATTATTTGAAAGGCTGTCCCATGAGAGCCACTGAAAGAATTGCTGCCTCACTGATGGACTGTATCTATTATTTGAAGCTGTGTATCTATGGCTACTTGCACCTATATCTCTCTTTTTTGAGCTTCCTGACTGAGTCTTTAACAAAGTCTTCAGAGCATTTGACGTATTCAGGCAGAGAGCAATATAAAATTAAGCAGGGAAACCAAGTCACACAACCTAGTAATAACTATTTCCTGTAGTCTTCCCTCAAAGCATCACCACAGCATCTTCTGCAGCAGAAGGTGAGAAAATTTTGCTTATAGGTTGCACTGGGATGGTTGTGGAATAGCACATTTTTCCATCCTCATGCTTTATGCTGAATAATTATTTTGCCTTTCAGACAGCAGTGCCTGTTAACGAAGTTCAATAAACTGGAGGTATTCTTGCCTCATCTGGACAGATGTCTATGACACACAGGCTTATCTGGAAGGAAAAAGCTTCTGAAAACATGCCTTGTATTTAAACATTTCTGTAGTCATGTCCCTGAGGTTTCTTGTCCCTCCCAGGTGTTGTCTCTGGTCTCTAGAGCCTTGGAGATTTTTGCGATTTGGTGAAAAAATTCTTTTGATATAGTTTTTCAGAGCATATAATGCAGCTAATTTTTCCACATTTTATAGACAAATATTTTTTACTCAAGAGCTTTTTGTTTAAAGCAGAAAGTTTAATGGCAGTCATGACTCCAACACAAGCAGCTGAAGAAATGTCTTCAATAATTTCTTTTTTTCCTCAAAAGCCCTTTAAATTCTTTGGGGCAGGAAGCGGTTCACGATCAGTCACTCACAGGACAGCAATAATGAGACCGTGATCAGTCCCATTCCAGAGGCACTCCTTCCTGCCTGGTGGCATCATTGTTGGTGCTGGGAGGCCTGGCTGGCAGGCAGCACAGCCAAGCTTTTTAAAACTTTAATTTGCTCTTGTGACCCTACCTGCTGCACCTCATTCACCCCCTGGCTGCAGATATGGCAACGTTGGTGCCTCACGGGGAGGACAAGCTGGAGATGTTGGGGCCGAGTACCCTTGCAGAAATCTGTGGATGAAAATCTTTTTATTTCCTTTGCTAAGTACTGATGTTATTAACAGCAATTCACGGTTCCGAAATTTGCGGCATACACTGGCTCACAAAGCAACTGAGAAGAGAGTAGCAATTAACTTAATGAAAGCCCTGGGAAGCAGTCAGATAAGTAGCAAGGATTGCTCCCTACAACCTAGGGCAGTCTCCTGCTAGCAATCTGGACAGAAAAAGCTCCATATCCCATTACCAATTCTCTTCGACATGCAAACCCAAGAAATACTGATAAGAATCCATGAATAATTAAGTTTAACCTGATGTTAGCAGAAACTGGATTGGGGATGTTAGGCTCTTCATTAGTTCACTGGCAGGAAATAGCCTGGATCAAATTCATTCTGTAAGCAAGTCCTTGGAAACAAATAGAGCTGGCTCAGCAAACACTTCTGTTCTGAGTCTCAGGGTTAAAGAATCTGCTACATTCTTCCATGGCACAAAATTTAAAAATCGTATAGATTGCTTTTTGTGAGTTGTTTATGCTAATAGTTGTCTTTAATCACTGCATGCAAACATTTCCTACCCGCCATGAGAAGACTCAGGCTTCCATGTTCTGGGAGGCTGGGCCTGCTTCACCTAAAAACTCCCTCCTCTGTGTTTCCATACCGCTCCTCATGAGGATTTTCCTCCTCATACCAGGGATCCCTGCCACCCTACTCTTCCCTCGCCAGGGATTGTGCATTCCTTAGTCCCTCTTCCCTCAAGGGCCCTGTTCCTCCTCGCCATGCCAAGGACTGTGTGCATCTGCTAAACAGATGGCAGCTGTGCCACGTGCCCCTCATTTACAAGTTTTTGATTTCCCTCCCCTTTTATGCCCACTGACACCCCAAACAATTCTGGACAGACTGAATTAATCAGAATTAATCAGAGAGGACGATTAGGTTCTCCAGTGGCCAACATTTTGAGCCAAGCTGATCAACAGCCGTGGTGAAAGAGCCTGAAATGAGTGGGGGAACTGCAAGCTGAGGAAAATTTAGGCAGTAAAAAAGCTCTACTGTAATGCATAAGGGCTACCATGGATCAGCTGCTGTTCAACATGCTGTGCATTCACCAGTGTGTGCACTGACATCGTGATTTAGGTCAATTCAGGGTATGGCCATGGATAGCTGTGGACAGCTGTGGCCATGAACGGCTGATGGATTTAAGCTACTTCCCATGAGGAAGGGAAATAAAGGGCTCTGAAGCTGGACGTTTCTGTCCATATGGGCATCCCAAAGTAAACATCCTAAGACCTGGAGTTCTCTCATCACAGAAGATGCTTTTCCTGAATCTCCAAGAAGAGTTTTGTGTATCTCATCTGGGTCTGGAGTGATCTCCTCTAGCTTCTCCAGCAAAGGGACAACAGCTCCCATTTGTTAGAAATAGGGACACGACACGAGAGCTTTCCCAGTTCCTTAGGAGCAGCAGCAGACTGTTCTAGAGACTACATGTATGAAAAGGACCTGAAACGGTGTTGGAGGTAAGAGCTCCTCCCTGTCCAGATTATTTTCTTCAAATCTTTGTTTTATTGAGCTCGATTTGAACATGAAGTAGGCTTTAAATGTAATTTTAAGTGCTCTCTGTTGCCTACATACTTCTTCACATGGCGTATTTGGATATATCTTTTCTGACCATTAAAGATACCTTTACCTTTAATGCCTACACTTCAGAAACTCAGCTCCGAAATTGTACGTATGAATAACTTTGAAATAGGAAATCTAAGCTCCTAGTTTTGCTCAGACGATACCAACACCAGCCTGGAATCCACACCAGAATCACGGAATCATTAAGGCTGGAAAAGGCCTGTGAGGCCACCCAGACCAACCATTAACCCAGCACCACCACGATGCTCATGGCTAAAGTGCACCCCCAAGTGCCATGTCTGCATGCTTTTTGAACACTTCCAGGGATGGGGACTCCACCACTGCCCTGGGCAGCCTGCTCCAATGCTTGACAACCCTTTTGGTGAAGAAAGTTTTCCTAATACCAAATCTGAACCCTTCCCTGGCACAACTTGAGGCCATTTCCTCCTGTCCTGTCCCTTGTTCCCTGGGAGCAGGGCCCAACCCCCACCTGACTGCAGCCTCCTGTCAGGGAGTTGTAGAGAGTGAGAAGTTCCCCCTGAGCCTCCTTTTCTCCATCCTAAACACCCCCAGCGCCCTCAGCTGCTCCTCATCAGACTTGTGCTCCACCCCCTTCCCCAGCTCCGTTCCCTTCTTTGGACACACTCCAGCCTCTCACCATTCTTCTTCAAGTGGGGGGCCCAAAACCAGTACTTGAGGTGTGGCCTCACCAGTGCCCAGCACAGGGCACCAGGTCACTGCCCTGGTCCTGCTGGCCACACTATTGCTGATAAAAGCCAGGATGCCATTGGCCTTCTTGGCCAGCTGGGCACAGGTGAGAGCTGTGACCTCTGATTGATTCTCATGTCTATCAGCACTTCTAACAAGCCTTGGTGTTACTTGGAGCAAAGAAGGACTTCAGCATTTTATAGGCCTCCTCTTTCCAGAACAAAAGGGAGGCTCTCAAAAGTGACATCACTGCAGAGCAATGAGGTACTACCTGAAAATTTGGTGGCTTATGAAGAAAGGCTTCCTGCTATATTAACTATATCTCATGCAGAATAAAACCCATCAAATCTATTTCTAATTAATGTATTTCTTCTCGCGACTGTTCTTAATCTACTTGCCAGAACAACTAGGATTCACCCACAGCCTGTTCTTTCCTCCCACCAGTCTCTTGGTGAAGTCACACAAAGGCTTTCTATTTGTTGCAGGTTGGATTTAACCCGGGGGTTTTCCCAAGGTGTAATTTTGCAGTCTCTACCATCAGGGACACCTGAGTGGCTTACTGCCTGACACTCAGAGCAGGAGCACTGTATTCTGCCAGCTTTAAAGTTAACAGGCTGATTTTTCAGCTTTAGAAGCTTAGACAGCACAAAAGTTCAAGCTCCTTTCCTCCCCTGTCTCCAAGATTCAGCAGAAGCACACAATGAAAAGGAAGATGAGAACAGGTAGCAGGTTAAGGCTTTTGCTCCCTTTCTGCCGTGATGTGGGGACAGAAGAGATTAACTCTCTGGCTGATGCACCTGCTCCAGTTGTGAGGGAATGCTCATTTTCAGTTCATGCAGAGCTGGACATACTCTAAATGCCTGCATGGAGTGGACTTGTCTGGAGTAGCTCTGTCTCAGCCATCTAAGAGCTGCCTGTTTGCTGCCTTGGAACAGCTGTGAAGCAGCCCCTGCAGCAGGAGGGCAGCTTCCCTGCAGATACACCAGCCTGCAACCACTGCTGCCTTATGCTGAGCGCAGCTCTGAACTGCAGCTCACAGGAGAGCTGCTGAAGTGGATTAAGCCACTGCTTCACGCATACGCTCTGGCTTTTAAGAGGCTCCTACCATGCCCCCAGCAGAGGTGTTTCAACAAGCAGGAAGGAGAAGGCAGCGAGCTTGAGAGGCTGATGTAAAGGACTTGGATAGGAAGTAATGGGACAATCAAGGTACAATCAGGTTGGAGCCCTTCGGGGGAGAGGGCTGCAGGAAGGAAAGTTTTGCACTTGTGTGAAATTAGAGCCCTGGTGTTTGTGATGGTAATAAACACATCTATATAACAAAGAATGATGTTGTAACGTCGGATGTTGCCTTCACTGCACACAGAAGCAGAAGTTTGACCGTAAGGAGAATTTGGCAAATGGTGTTTGTTGAAGGCAGTATGAGGCTAACACCAGGCACTCCAGCCTTGGGCAGCTGAAATAGTCACTCTTTCCCCTCACACCACTTTGCTCCCGCATGAAATCCCTTCAAATTCAGCTTTAACACAAGCTCTGCAAAGGGTGCCACAGTCCAGTAACCTGCATACACTGCCAGTGAAGTATCACGCAAACCTAAAACGCATTCAGATCACTTCTCCTGAATCTTAGTCTGCAACAAAACAACACGTGAGAAATTAAATTAATTCCGATGTATTCCTCCCTATTTAATAAGCAGCCATATAGCGAGGAACCAAAATGCTGGCTCAGAAACTCCCGAGCTTACCTCCTGGGCTTTTATTCCTAAAGCAAAGGAGGCATTTCCATGGCATCAAGCAGATGGCTGAAATAAGCATCTTTCCTATATCAAGCTCCATGTGGAAGCTTAGAATCTATGTAAGGTGCGAAAAAGCTACGAGCTGGAGGAATGAGGGGGTGGGGATGAAGGAAGAAGGAGGAGGAAAAGACAGGGGGTGGAGAGTAACACTGGAGAGCAGCAGTGGTCCAGCCCCTCAGAATCTGAAAAGCATCACAGGAGCCTCTGGATAAAGACTAGCTTCAGGAGCAAGGCTTGGAGACAGAGGATTTCTGCTCAGTGATAAAACATGGTGAGTAGGATTTTTGTGATCTGCTTCGTTTGCTCTGGTGCAATGGCATTTCTTTTGCTCTGACACTCCCAGCGACTCTGAGTGAGTATTATTTTGGGATGACTGCTTGCTTTTGAAGCATTGCTTTTTACTTCTTTTTCCATACATCTTACAAGTCTGTGCCTGTATTTATAAAAATGCACATCTTACCTCCTTTTAAAGCAACAAATTACTGAGGACAGCCAAAGCTGTCAGTGTTAACACTTTGCTGTCTGGTACCAACAGGCTGCTGGTCAGGGCAAGAAAATAAAAGCCCTGTTTCCTTCTCAGGTATGCAGTGGAAATTTCTGCTCAGCTGCCTTCTCTTAGCAATAGAGTGATGATTCGCAAGCTCCCTGCGCAGGAGTTAAAGCTGCCCTTTTACATGATGTAATTGGAACATTGCAAGCAGTTACGTTTCTTTCAGCCTCAGGTATAGAGGAAAACTGAGTGAGGGGTGCAGAGGTTTTGTCAGAGAAGGAGCCTCCTTTTGTCATGGGCTCAGCCTCCTTCTGCCCTGCCACACACCCTGTGCGTGGCTGGGGGAAGCACTGGGTGCCACAGATGGGGCTGGGGGATGCTGTGGGTGCCCCAGATGGGGCTGGGGGATCCTGGGAGTGCCTCAGATGGGGCTGAGGGGTGCTGTGGGTTCCCCAGATGGGGCTGGGGGATGCTGTGGGTGCCCCAGATGGGGCTGGGGGAAGCACTGGGTGCCCCAGATGGGGCTGGGGGAAGCACTGGGTGCTGCTGTGCCCCCAGGAATCCCTCCTGTGAGCACGCAGCAGGACAGTGTGCTGGGAGTAGGAACGTGGTTAATTTTACTATGAAAAATCCTGAGCTCCACAAAACAGTTGTCAGGGCTTAAAAGAAGGTTCAGACTTCCCTATAGCACATTGCTAATAAGATTAAGCGTTTAACTACACATCTTTCTAGTATTCTGCTGGGGAGTGTAAGATTTTACTTTGTGTGCTCAGTGGAATGAGGGTTGAATTAAAAGCACACCAATGTGATTTTTGCTGGTTCTTCATGAGAAAGCCATTGCCTGACCTAAATGTATATGCAAATAATTAGGCATCCTGGGTTACCCAGGAGAGACAAATGATTAAGGGGAATGATAAGATACAGCCACTAACGATGACGAGAGGAGTGCTCCTAAGGAGAGGCATGATCTCAATGCAGGTTTGTGTGTCACACGGGCGTCTTTAAAAATAAACATTCTGCTGTTTCCTGAATCACGACTGTCCCTGATTACATCCTCCGTTCTTTCCACCCTCTCCTTTTCTGCTCTCTAACGGAGATGAGATAGTAGCAGGGTAATCAGTTTAAGGGAGAAGATGAGCCCTGCTTTAAAATCCTCTTTGGTTTTTACCAGAAGAACTGTTATGTTTATTTGCTTGCTAGAAGCAGTGTTACAATAACTGCAGTGAGAATATCACTACCCTCTGGCAGGGAAGTCGTATTCTGCTCTGCAGTCAAAAATCAAATTAACAGAATGGAATATATGTTCATAATTATTAGTAAGCATTTCCATTATTAACTTTCATCTTCTGAGATCGAGTTGATGGTTTTGCCTGTAAATAAACAGTCTTATTCCAAAAATACCCCCCTCACACACAGTTTACTGGGAGCACCAGCTGTTCCTTATGCACTGCTAATTGATTAGGTACTAAAGATTAAAAATTAGTGTTTTCACTGTCTTTAAAAGTAGCTGTGGCTTTCACAACCTCATGCTTGCTTGTTTTCGAATTTTAGGACTTCCAGCTGGTGGCCAGTAAAAATCCTCCTGAGGTTAAGAATTGGGAGAGCCTCCCAGACTGCTCTGTTCTTTTCTCCTTTCACATTACACAATTTATCAAGCAATATTTTCTAAAAGCTTTCATCTTAAAATGCGTGGACTTGAAGCATAATGCATGTCCATATAACCAAACCAGGAAATTTGATTATGCTACAATTTCTGATGGAAAAGCAGGGTAACATTTTCAAAGGTGCCTCTGATACTCAGCATCTTAAGTCTGATATGAAGCCACTTGTGGAAAAGGAATTTTGGACTCACTCCAAACTTGTATCCAAAAACATAAAAGCAGTACAAAGAGAGGATTTTCCTTATTTTTGAATGAAAAAAGTCTAAAAGACTATTCAGTGTTTATCAACTTTTCTGTGTAATAAAAGGAAAACACTTGGAGGGAGGTGAAATTCAGGTGCCAAGTGTCATGCAGAACTCTGCTTAGCAAGAGACAGCAAGGCAGCATCTCCACAACCTGCCAATTGTGTGATAGAAATGTAAATAAAGAACACTCCTATCTCCCCTTCAAAACCACTATATTCTGAATTTCACCTATTTCTGTCTCCAAGAGAGATGATTATATATAAATTACACATCAAACAAGCAAGTAAGAGAGGTCCGAGCTGGCTAGCTGATAAGATTTTGAAATAAATGGACCTCAATTATATTTTTTCCTACTTCAGCAAAATTATTTTTGAACCAAACTTGTCGAAGCTGGAGACTTTATCTAAATTTCCTCTTTGTAATAGTATTATTTCTGTCCATGGAACCTCACTGAAACAGATGCTTCCACTTTCCCAGTAGGATGATATTCCTAGAATTGCATGCAGGAGGGCTGATATTTCACCTTTTCTTTGAAGGTAACCCAAACAAACCTTATAAGCTAGCAAGATACAACAACTTTGACCCAGCCCAAAACCCAAAGCAAGGCTCTCTGACATCCCACCACAGAGGGGAACTTGCAGATGGCTGGCAGAAGGTGTTGGGGGCCATGGGCAGAGGCAAATGTGACCCCTCTCATTGACTCACATGACAGAGGCAATATCTGGACAGTTTAAATCCTGCCTCCCCCCATTTTCCTAATGAATGTCTGGCTCCATTGCACCCCTCATTGGCCCTTGTGTGTTGGCCTGGGCTTAGGTAGGATTTAGGCCATCTGAATATGGCTCTTATTAACCAGAACAGTTACCTAACTCAGTCTTGTTCAGGTCCTCGTAACCCAGAACCAGAAGCAATTGCTTTGACTGTCCTAAAATCAAGTCTCCTCAGCCCACAGGAATGTGTTCATCTTTCCATTCTAAAACTTTAATTTACTTTTAGATGAATCACAGACACAGTAAAACCTTCTGGTTTTGTGAAAAGGCTGTCACACACCCTGCACAGATGGTGTATGTTTGAGCATGAAGTATCTCTGCATTTTATGAGCAATAGTATCCAAATTTAAAAGAAAACCTTATTTCCATTATAGTATAAGCCTCAAATCTGGATCTAATTGCCTGCTTAGGCACCTGTGAAATCCTAAAAATGAGCAGCTGGTCTGATCAAGCCAGATAAAAAGTACTGTTTACTGTGGATGGGAAGCCTCAATGCTGCTGCTACACCTAATCTTATTCAAAAAGACAACTAAACTGTAGCTCAGGGTAAGGTTCAAGGATGTCCTCTACTTAAACACATTCCATAAGCAATTTTGCAGCTAGCAAAAAACCATTAATTTGTTATTAATGAAGATAACATTGAGGCTCTCAGTACACTGACTGCTAGTTTCCACGGGTTTCTGTTCTTTACAGTGATTTTAAATTGCAAATTGTATTTCCTTTGCAAAGGTGGAAATCAGGCCCTCATATATCTTTTATCCCTGTGGAAGAAGCAATATACTGCAAGTCCAAGAGAAGAATAATTGAAAAGGAACAGGGACAGGCACTGGTGTAGCTGAGTGCATGGGTCAATAAATCCCAGAAAAATGTACAGTGTTTTAAATGCCTATAATAATTTTTCATAGAATTTTGATTAGCTTTACATAACCACTGGAGGGTAGCTCTGCCTGACAGCACTTTAATCTCTTTCTAACTTCACTGGTACAGCTTCTGGGGTTAGAGATAGAACTTGTGTCCCTGCAGAGACAAAAAAAGAAAAGAAGGTATCATGGTATAATCCATTATGACCAAAAGGGCTAAAAGTATTAATAGATATAGAAAGAGAGAATCATCACATAAATATTTCCGGTCTATTTTTGGAAAGACGTTCATTGATAGTTTACATCACTTGAGTATGAAGAGGAACTCAGAGTATGGAAAGATACAAAACAGCATTCAAGAAGAATGTTTTAAAAAATCTGCAGGCTCTGGTAGTCTGCCCTGAAGAGCCCTCAAAGAGTTGACTGAGGAGGTCCTCCCTTTCTTGTTGTTCATTTTAAATAACATTTTAAATGGGGAAGTTTTACAAAGATGTGACAGCCTTAGAATAAGCAGGATGACACAATGAACTACAAATGAAGTCTGGCATGAATCCTGAGGGAGTATTAGAAAAAGAATATGTGGGAATAAATAGAGACATTCAATAATTAGAATACAAAGTTCGTGATTATATATATATATAGTGGATATTTTAAAAAAACAGCAAACCAAACCACAAAACCCCCACAAAACCAAAACAACAGCTAACACTTTTTTCCTCATCAGCAGAAAGTGAAAAGGTAGCATAGGCTACCATCAGTGTATCTTACATTATTATACTACAGATATTCTCAGGAAAAATGTTACTTGGGCCATTTTGGCTTTCATGTTAAAACTGTTCATCTAATCTATAAAAAAACAGACAGAAGAGCAAGCCTTGAAGTTTCTGGACCCAGTTATCAAAGTGGTCATCCACTGTGTTTCCTATCAAGGAGATACAATTCAGATCAAACATTTCTTTATTCCAAAGATTATCTCATGTCATCCTAAATTCTTAGCTTTAAAACATTTCGTACTTGATGGTAAATAAATCCATCCCTAAAAGCCTTCTTAATGCATCTGCAGAAAAGTTCCCAAGTATGCAATATCCTACAAAAGTGACCTTTGCTTAATACTCAGGATGGGCAGGAACAGCTGCAGGACTGCAAAGAGTCCTACAAAAGATTGCTGTAAGGCTGGCACTTGCCAATGTCACAGAGCTCCAGGGAGCTCCTCGGCAGCATCAAGGCTTCCCACAGGGACACAGTACCTACTTCTACACTTGCAAAGGACTGAGATGTCAGACACTTTATTTCTGGGATATTAGTAACTGGTCTGGCATTAGCTGTTCCTGATTGTTTTCACGACCCTGCTGGAGCTCTGCACACTGAATTACTTGTCGATCACACCTTGCTTTTCAGAAGAGGAGCGTAATCGTGTCCCAGTGACCTATTTCTAGATATGCAAAACAAGTTTCCCGCAGCATCAGTGAACTCCAGATACCTGACAGCGTAGTAAAATGTTTACTGGCTTTCATTAAGAATGTTCTGTAACACTCACATGCAGTGCCAAGTGCAAATAAATGTGCCAACGCCTCAGTCACACTGATGGAAGCCCATCTATCACTACCCACCACGTTTTCCACCACATGTCAAATATTCACACTTTGCCCTTACATTCTCTACCTTTTGTCACTGGCCTACATTTAGCTGTAAATATTGCTAATCACCTGCTAGTTTGCATCTTCTATAACAAAGGGGCTGTCAGTGATCTGCCTGCTGAAGAAGTGCTCCCAAATACACAGTCCTGCATCTTGTGAGGTGCTGGCCAGAGTGTGGCTGTTCCAGCAAGGCCTGGCAACTGGAAAGCTTCTGGAGGCTGCAGACAGCTGTTCCAGTTCAAAATGGACTGAAGACTGCTTTAAGTTCTATTTTAAGAGTACAAAGCCTAGGCTTGCTGCTGAATTTAAAATCTCCTGTTCAGTGTCTCCAATTGTTTGGTTATGTCTAACCAATTCAAAACAAGATAAACCATTGAATGAGGTTTCATTAAGGAGAGATCTGCTCTTTCAAGAACAGGACTTGGAGTTATTGTGCTGCTTCCCACCAAGTAAAAATCTGGCTGCTTTAACAGCCTTTAGGTAGTGCTTGCTTAGTCCCTGACCTACCTTTATGGAACTCCATTGACTTACTCAATATTCAAGTTGATGCACGACAGGAAAGGATCAGATGTTCCTACGAAAGAGCTGCTGGAAAACTGCAAGTGCCATGGCTGAAATAATTAATGACTAATTAGATTTATGAAAACATAAAACAGGTTCAATACTAAACGATATAGGTAGAGCCTGAAACTGGCATTGATACAGGTACTAGAGTATTTTTAGAAATAGCTAATCAATGCGCAGTGCAGATTCAATGTGGCAATGCCTCTGTGCTACACTGGTCTTTGTAAATTGGAGATGACACTTCTGTCATGACTAACAGTGATTTTCAATGTGGCATTTTTGATTTTTGACAACAAAAGTAGCAGTGTAGAAAATGATACATTATGCTCAGGAGGAAGCAAAATCAGTAATTCAGTTTCTGCATGCTTCCAAGGTAGTACCAAGGTTTATGGATTTTTTTAATATAAAGTGAGAGTTGTGTGTCAAAAGTTTGATCTGTTTTCTCAGGAGATTTCCCAACGTGAGATCTTTGTCCTCCTCTAAGGTACAGATCTGTGAACTGCTGCCTCCCTGATGCACATATTTGCATGTTGAAGTTTCTCAGGCGTTGCTTTTCATTGATGCCTCTTCTACCTTCAGGACCTTTACCTTGTTAAAAGCCATCCTGAAGTCATAATCCTCAGCGCAAATCTGCTTATTTCTAACAGACAAAATGTTCTCTGAGCCTCAGCTACCAAACCATAATGAGCACTATTTTCTCCAAGCTGGGTCTTCCAGCCAACACACCAACACACCTTTAGTTTCGCTCAGTCTGTTACTCATGCAGCACCATGACTCAGTGATGGAAATGTCTGATGACAGACAAGCTCAGTTTTATAATGCTTAATGTCCCTTCCTTTGTTCTCCAGTTGCTTTCAGAATTTAAAGTGCTGCCCACCAACCTCACAGGAGTTGTGTTCTGCTGTTTTCTTTACAGAAGCAGATGTGAGGAAGCAGCATGGAGCTCAAGAGAGGAAAGACCTTCATAAAATCCAGTGTGCAACAAGAGAAAGTGCCACCAGCGCATGCAGCTCCTACCAACAAAGATGAGATGGGCAAAGACAAAAAGGCAGCTCTGGAGGGAAACCAGAGTGTGGCTGAAGTCCAGCTGGCGTGTTTGGCCACACACAAGAACTACAGATTTTCTACCAGAGCAGCAAGGAATGGAGCTGGAGATCACAACCTGGAGAAATCATCTGGCTCCTCCTACAAGCTTGTAAGGAAGAGTAAAACCCATGACTGTGTTACTGAGGCAGACAAAACAGAGCACTGCAGCCCCAGCAGCAGGGCTTGCGAGGAGGGTTTTTTTGGAAAGGGAAAGGGCCGACTTGTCAATAGCATCAGCTTTTCAGGGATGTCCAGCTCCAGCAGCAAGAAGGAGTGTGTGGTCAGCCCGAGCCAGTCTGCATGCAGCAGTCAGATGATCGATTACAGGAACTTTGTGCCACAGATGCCTTTTGTACCAGCTGTCGCAAAAACCATTCCTAGGAAGAGGATTTCCCTCAAGAGATCTAAGAAAGGGCTCAGAGATATATTTCATATAAGAAAAAATAAACCAGACAGCCTCTCATTTCTGGTGGAGAAGGACAAGAACCTGTCCTCTCCAGGCTGCAAGAGTGAGTTGTCTGGACGTCTTGCAAAGTATCTTTTCAAAACTGGAGAAACTTGTGCAGCTGATTGCTTGTCACAGGACTGCTCAGACAGTGAACTGCAGTCTGACTCCTCCTATGACTACTGCAATGCCCTGTGTGAAGATGTTGCCTCCCTGAAGAGCTTCGACTCCCTCACTGGCTGTGGGGAAATCTTTGCTGATGAGAGCTCTGCTCATCTGGAGCTGGAGAACAGCAAAGACCTTCTGCTGAGGCGAAGCAAGCACAAAGACAGCCCTGGCATGGGCTCCTTCCAAGGGGGGGTGGAGCAGCTGGCTTCTCCTGGCCAGAATGAGACAGTGGAATTTGCAAAGTTTTGGGACAACATCAACAAATCAGTAAGGCTACATCAGAGTGCTCTGTTTGAGAAGAAGTTACTGAAGATACCTGGTTCTGACACAGAAAAGGATAGAAGTCAGGCTGCGGTACCGCTCACAGACCCCCAAGTGTCACCTGATAAAGAAGGCGACAATTCCAAAGACAGCTCCACAGAAACAGAAACACCGAAAAGTGAAAACCAGGAATCCACATCCACCAGTGATGAAGGCTACTATGACTCATTCTCTCCTGGACAAGATGATGAACTGAAGGAAGCTCAGACCCCTGGTGTCCCAGGTAGATTTCCAAGAGACAGCTACAGCGGAGATGCCCTTTATGAGCTCTTCTATGACCCCAATGAAGTAAAAGTAAACCCTATCCTTGATGATGACCTGTGTGCCTCCGAAAGTGTTTCAGAGCAAGCCATTGAAATCCCTTTGTCCATTTACAGCTTTCACGTTGGAGCTGAGGAGAACATGGCTTCCCAACCAACTCTAGACATCATCAGCCAGGGTTTTTTCCACAGCACATGGAAAGGCAAAGAATGTTTGCTAAAGCTCTGTGATACTGAGCTTTCACTGACCATGGGGATAATAAACTGGCTACGAAAACACTCGGGACTCATCTCCTCCCCTGACTCTCTTCAGAGTCCTCAATCACAGCCAGAAAATTCTAATGATTCATTGATGCTGCCCAGTCAGAGTCCAGAGCAGAAAGGGAGCACAGAAGCTCAGCAGGAGACACCAGGTGAGCGTGAATCTAATACATTTAACGTGTGTGTGCCTTTGGAGGAAAGCAAACATGCAACCCAGACCTCTTCAGTAAACACTGCTGGAAGAGGCCACAGCCTGGACTCCTGCCTGAACACATCTCATCTGGATTTCCAAGGAAGAGAAGGGACTCACCACAAGGACTTCTCTACAGTGGCTGGGAAGGAAGCAGCCACCAGATCACCAAGTTATGCACCACAATCACAGGCTAAGGGAGACAATCTGCAGACATCTTCAATTGAGAATGAGAAGGTAGCAATTTCATTGGGATGTGAGACATCTGGAGATAAAAACCCACTGCCAGAAAAGCTGAACAGAGACAGTGGCTCCCAGAGCTCTGAAAATCCTTCCTTAGATGATAATCACGAAGTAGAATCATGTTACTCCTACAAGACTGCTGCGACCTCACTCCGAGATCCCCTTGAGAGGGAAGACAGAAATAAACCAATGTATCACTCTCTCTCTATTTCCTGTGACAAACCACCGCAGCCTCTAACCCTCAAACACTTCCAGAGCTACATGAGCCCCACACCAACAGAGAGCAGCGCTAACATAGTGCAGCTCTTAGAGCACTGTGTAACACAGGTGGCATCATTAAAGATCAGCTATGAAAACAAGCACCTGGAAGACAAATACATCGGGAATGAAATGAACAGTATCATTCACAAGATGTCTCAGTACAAAAACAAGTTATTGTTGCAAAATGAATGCAGCTGCATTGCTCAAAATCCAGAATATCCCAGTATTCCTAGCACAAACCGATACGACTATGAGACAAGTTTCCAGTCTAGCAGTCTGTATCATTTGAAGCAAAATGGGGAGCAAATTTGCTCTGAAGATCAGAAAAGTAGAGCAAAAATCCTAGATGAGGTTACTCAAAGCAATATAAATTTTGAATATGCCCAACTGAATAATCAAGCACTCTCCTATTTAAAGGACTTTGGTCTCAGTGCAAGTGACTCTGGCCCTGAGACATCCCTTAGCAGACCAACATTTTTACCTCTCTTTAACTCTGTCTGCCCAGACATAGCTGGTACCTTCTCACAAGGCTCACACAGCACAGCTGCCTCTCTGTCTGACTCGCTGCAGCCCGAGGAGCCCAGGCAGGGCAGCCCAGGGCCCTGGAACTGTGCAGAGAGCCCCTGCCACGGCCTGGCTGGAGGGGCTGCTCTGTCCCCTCTCCTCGAGGCAGTGGATACAGCAGTGACAGCCAGGAACCACCAGTGACACACCTGCACAGAGAAGGTGAGTGCTTAGGGGAAGGGTGAAATTAAATGTGAAACAATTCAATCTGTTCCTTTTTCACAGATGGGATGGTTAACAGCAGTGGAGGCTGAGGTGTTCAGGATCTGTCATTTATGCAGGCGATCTCATGAGAAAGCCAGGGATCTGCAGTGTGAAATCACAGAGCAGACGTGCCCTGTCCTGCAGTTGCACACCTGTGGTGTGCTCTCGAGCACAGCTGAAGGCCACAGTACTGTGCTGCTGCTGCTAAGTGCACCAAAAGGATGGTCCTCCTTCTTCCAAGCCTGAAGCCTTTCTTCAGAAGGCGCAGTTGGTCTCTGGCCAAAGTGTGCTGTGGCAGAGCAGGAGCTGAAGCCGAGGCATGCTCCACATGCAAGGCTTGATGGGCTTCTCAAGAGAGGGATACGGGGTCTGTGCTGCACCTCAAGCGTTGGACAATCCCTCAGCCTCACTCACACAGTACGGGGACAGCCAGAACCTGCCCTGTGACAGAGGGCAAGAAACACCTTTGCTGCAAACCAGAAACAGCTGATGAGGCACGTGGCAAGCGTGATGGTTCAGGTTTGCCTGTCACATGAGGCTTTAGGCCAGAGCAGGTACTCTTTGTACAGAGAGTTCTAACCCTGTGCCAGCTGAGACATCCTCTGTCCTCCAGCTGCTGAGAGGAATTTGTTGTAGAAATATGAAACTTGGGTAAATTCTCTATCATGTGCCCTGCCAAAACTGGCAGATTGGCTGGCCTCTGCCCAGCCTTGGCCTCTGAGAAGGCCTCTTTGGAGGTGGTGGAAGACAAAGAGGAGGCTGCGGCAAGGGCCAGGACAGAGAATTAAGGAACAGCTCACTATTGAAGAGAAGCATACAGGGAACACAACGTTTCTCTGTCTCTTGCTGCTCACAGCAGTGTGACTGCTTTCTGGTCATCTCTAAAGGCTTCCCGAGCAGCACAGACTAAAAAGGACAGTGTTTCTCTCTGCATGAGGCGAGAACACCCTTACATTTTCAAGTCCGGGTAGATTCAGCCACCCGCTTTTCTATTTATGTCGTTGTGAAAATGACCTTGCCCACTAACAAGTTTCCCATTGCAGAGAGGGATATTTTTCAGGGGTCTGCATGAAGTTAAGGGCCAGAGACTGTCAGTCTTCCATACCTTTAACCAACGCATTGTTTACTTATAATCTCTTCATCAGTAAATTAGTCTTTCTCCGCTGAAAGAAGTGATCTTAGGTTTTTTCCATTTTTGTTGTAAACAATGCTGCATTTGTGGTAATTCTTCCGCTTAGCCAGTCACCTTCTTGTGTCACCAGAATTTTTAGCAGAACTTGCCATCCAAGGACACACCACAGTCCCTAGAACTACTCATCTCTCTTAGATATTTCTGAAATGATAGTGTATGTGTGGAACCAGGACTAGGCACAGCTTCTTGGGGTCAGAAGAACAGATCAGTGTATGCATTGGCCTGATATTTTTATTTTGCTGTGAATATAAATCCACAGGGTACTGCTGGGAATATCCCTGCCTTTGCAGGCTAAGAATGCAAAGGGATTCTGATTTTGAGGAGTGGCTTTCTGGTAGAAACAGAGAAGGGAGCCGTAGCTGTGTGAGTGCCAGGAGTGGTAACAGACTGTCTCTTTACGCTGAAGAAGACATAACACAAGCAGACATTGCTGGACTTGGGGCACATTCTTTGCACTGTATCAAGTGGCAGCTGCTGTGTGCCACCACGTGCCAGCACTGATAATACCTGCCATGGCAGGAATGTGACCAGGTCACGCTTTCTCCTGAGTCCCAGAGAAATGGCAATTCAAGCTTTTTTTCCAAGAGGGACCTGCTGATTTTTGATAAAGGTTTCTTGAACGGAAAAATGAATGAAATTTTAGAATATAGGTGGGATTAACATATTCATAAAGTTACTTTGAGAACTGAGCTCATTTTAAGGAATCATTTAACAGCAGGGTTGCTGTTTGTTACAATTTTTTACAGAAAAAGAATTTAGACAGTAGTTAAAATGTCATTTACCGTGGTTAAAAGAACTGGCTGTGGGGACAGATACAAACACTGGCATGTGACTGAGTTTTCCTACCCGGTATTTTCTTGCCTGCCCACATTAACAGATGGCCTACAGGTCTGCCGGAAATTTTAAATCTTTGTGAAGGTGACTCAGGAGCTTTGCCTTAATCACGGGGGTGGTAGTGCAAGAGAGGCAGTGTACAAACACAGTGTCACCTCCGAATCCATGGAGACAGACAGCACCGAGAAACACTCCTACGCTGGACATGACTGTGCAAACTGCGAGGGCTTAACACAAAGAAAGCTCTAAAATGCCTCACCTGGGAGCTGAGACACAAGTGACAGATCCAGAGGTGCCTCCTGCTTCATCCCTCAGAACAAATGCAGCCCCTGATCCTGCCATGGGCTCCCAGGTCTGACCTGAAGGAGGTGGGAAGAAGGTCACCTTCCTTGCCATTTGTCGCAGGGCAGAGGAAAAGCCCTTATCAAAAGCTGTTAAAATCTCCAGGTTTTGTCAGCCCGTCTCAACATGTCCCAGGACCCAGGGTAACAAACAAGCCCATCCTCTCTGCTCCCCTGGGCCATGCCTGGTCTCTTGGGCTTTCAGACCCTGACGAGCACAGGCACAGGTCTGTGATGAAGAATGCTACCAGAAATGCCAGTCACAGCTCCTCTTCCACTTCTCCCTTCCCTGGCCTTCTAGAGAGAAATCTGCAAATGCCTCATAGCTGAGCTCACCAAAAATGTGAACTCTGGTTGTAAAGGGACCCCAGGCATCCTTACATGGGAATATGGAAGGCTTATATAGAAAGTGGGAATTATGAATAAAAAATGCAATGAAAAGTATAATTTTCATTCTTCAGTGTCTAAAGGTTAGGACTTAGGAAGTGAACGCAGTCCAGCCCTGAATACAGGGAGGATTCCTAGATCTGTACATTCATGGATCATAGAAAACAAGCTGTTGAAGTTTGTGATTTTCAACTAGATGTTTTTCAACAGGACACTTCATCTTCAGAAAGGAAGCACAGTCCTCAGGCAGTGCATTGGGAGGTCTTTTCCTGGCTCTTTAGATCTCTGGAACTGACCAAACAGACAACACTGGATGTCATAGCAACTGGACACGTGTAGAACAAAACACTCTCTGCAAACAACAGCATTTCAGACCACTGAGCCATTTCTACCACTTAATGGGGTTTGAACTGCATCTTCCATTAACTGGTAGATGTGGCAGAGCAACAAAACCTCTTGTGCCCCCAACAATATGTGCTCACTTCATTCAAATGCTCAACTGCCACATTATGCACCAGTTGAAGATTTTGGATGTGTTTCAGTGATAGCCCTGAAAGGAGTGCATTGCAATAAGCTTGCCCTCAGGTCAGAAAAAAATGCATAACTGTCAGTCAAACAGGGATTGCTATAATAGATAGGGCAGCTGTAGATAAAAGAAGACAGTATTGTACATGTGATTGCTGTTATCAAGGAACTGAGATTCAGAAGCAGATAAAATACAGCCTAGGCACTGCAAAGTGACAGAGGAATGTGTATGTGATCCTCACTGAAGGGCTACTCACAGTCTAGGCAATTCCTGTAATGCTTTTTATTCCCTCCTGGTTCAACTTCACTCTCTTTCTCTTAAATAAAGTTGTATTTCTCCCAGACAGATAATTTCTCTATCTGATAGGCATAGAGAAGGCACACTGCAATGTTTGCGTTTGATAAAAAGGAAAAGCAGAGTGAAGCCTCATCTACATATAAGCAGTTTTCTGATCAAGTAGGGTATTATTTCTCAAAATGGTCAGACAGATACATAACAGGTGAAAAAATAAAGGCAGAACCTCTGTGCACACAGCAGGGAAAGAGTAGGGTAACTTTTGAGTGTGAGAAATCCTCCTATTTCCATGGTCCCTCCGTGGCACAGTAAAGGAATGGTCTCTCAAGCTGCACATGATGAAATGTAACAAGAATACAGCACAGAGACAGCCGGCACATTTTCTGCCTTGGAAATGCCTCTGGCTCTGAAACACACACCTGTCTAAAGTCAGCTACCCAGACCCTGCTGCAGTGGATGTTGAGATCTCATCTGACAGCCCACCGGCCACAGACACACACACAGACGCAGACAGACACAGAGCTCCTGCTCAGACAAACGCATCACGAAGTACTAACGTCCTGTTTGTCACACGCGGTACCACGGAAGCAAAGAGCAGGGAGACAGGTGACAGGTCACTGCCTCTGCTGATACATTTGAGTGCTAGTCACCATGTGCCCAGATACTTGGGCTAAATGCTAAATTAAACGATTTTCTCCTACATTAAATGCTGTTGCTTCTGGACTTGGCTCTGTCTCACTGCACTGTCTTCATGGTACTTTGTCATCAATGCTCATTCTACCCAAAATCAGAGTTCTGTCAGGAGGAAGAAATGTTCTTGCCGGTGGACTTGCTACAGGAGGGTTTTTCCACACAGTTATCAGCACGGATAATCTCTTAAATGCCAGATGCACTATAATGTGTTTCATTTTAAAACTGAAGAAATTGATTTGCTGCTTTACCCGCTATTGCAGCAGGATGGTTTCCATGGATACAGCCTTATAGGGACTCTCTTTTCCCCCTGTTGACAACAGTACAGAAAGCTAAATTCTCATCTTCACTGCACCAGCATAAATTTGAAGCTAGGGGAATGATTCCCAGATTTAACCCTGAGAGCAGAAGTTGGCTCCCAGTCTCCTTCAGGCTCAGGCACAGGTTTTCCAAGGGAATAACGATGAAGGGAAAAAAGAAAAACAGCAGCATGGTCTGAGGGACAGGAAATGTGAAACACACAGTGCCTCTGTATGAGAAATAGGGGGAAGTCAAGGCAGAATGCAAACACATTAACTGCACATTCAGACGTTTAGTGTCTTGTCTGACATTGAAGTGCAAAAATACGAGTCAGATTTGGGCTAGAGAAGTTTGGCTATAGAATTGTCTGCATGGAATTGGGCCCTTGCTGTTTAAATGAATCAGTTGTTACCATTCCCAAGAAAACCTGCTTCACATCAGGTCAGGAAGGCATAAGAGCAGGAAGAAGGGGGAAGTGAGAGCCTTGTATCCAGAGCAGGCTGCTTCTTTTATACAGGAGAGGATCTGGTCCCCTCTGGAATACAGTTGTGGAAAAACGGAATGCAAAGGAGATCCTCACCTTGAGAATGTGCTGTAAAAGTGGGATGGCATTTATAATCACAAGCCAGCAAGTAAAAAAGGAGTAGGATGAAGAGCCTGGTAACTTGAGCTTTTTGTATCTCAAGTGTAAAAGACTTAGTTCCATTTCCTCCATCAGAAAATGCAGAGGGGCAGAACCAGAGGCATCCAGACACCTCTGCATTCTACCTCTGCCGATGGGCTGCGGCAGGTGTTTGGAAAAGGGGTGTCAGAAACAGGGCAAATGGAGAATTTTGAAACCTGAAATAATCAATCTCCTATCTTTTGGCAACCAGCATTCTCTGAGCTAGACCTTGGCTCCTCCTGGATGTCTGAGTTTAATGCTCCCTCCCTTTTCCAAACTCCCTTAAGCATAGGAACTTCAAAGCATTTTAATTTCTGTTATGAACCTTTCATAGTTTAATGTCTTTGAGGCACCTCTTAAAATCTCGTGTCTTTTGTGCTATGCTTATCAGTTTTGCTTTGCAAAACTTAAAAAATATTCGTTTTGAATTTTCTCCTTTCCTGACATCTATTTGTTCCAAAAAAAGGCACTGTCCCTTTTGGGGCCTAGCAGCACTGGGGAGATTACAGACCTTTTGTGATTCAGGGCAGAGGCCATGCCTCAGTACGCAAGCCTGGGGTGTCTGTAAATGAAGACAGAGTTCAGAGAGATGGAAAGCATAGAAATTCCCAGAATCAATAGATTTTCTGCATTTTTCTAAAAAACATCCCCACCAAACAAATGAAAAAACAAACAAAAAACCCAACCCAAAAACAACAACAAGAAAACCCAAAATCCGAAACCCAAACCAGATAATTTTAAATCTCATTAAATTAAGAGCAAAAAATTGTACATCCAGTGAAAGGCATAACAGACTGTTGTCATGAGCACTGGAGCACTGGGAGCCTGCACTGTTTTAATGAAATGTCCAAAATGAACACAGTTCCCCATCAGCTCTTATGAAAGGCTGCTCTGTTTTAAGCAAAACTCTCCTACTGGTCAGCTCTTCCAGAAAGATTGGACTGTATACACCTGGTGTGGCAAGGTTCTTCTATCACTCAGGTTGTAGGGGCTGCATCTCCTCTGCATTTGAAGGTGAGAAAGATATTCACAGTTCCTGGACAGAAACAGAGCTCGGGAGAGAGAGACACAAGTGCTGTATGTTAGGGTTTTCCTGTGGAGTGGGGCAATATTTGGAGCTTCTCACTACATGCATGTGGCAGGCCTGCTCAGGGAAAGCTTGGAAGATCTTGTGGCACTTAATAATAGTGTCAGCCAGGCATGACAACTGCACAAATGATACCAAGATACTACAGCCAGCAATTTCTCTCTTCCCACCATCAGCTATCCTCCACTTTGGGGTGATTATATTATCCAAGGGGGAAACTGTCAGTCTGCAGGTCAAGATACAGGAAAGATTACTGGAGATCCATTAAAAGGAAGGTCCTCTTTGTCTTATAGAGAGCAAAGAAGGGTATTTCTCCATCTCCTCTTCACTAGTCTTCTCAGCTGCGATCCTTTCCTTTCCAAATTGATTTTCCTCTGCTTTCCTTTCCTTTCCTTTCCTTTCCTTTCCTTTCCTTTCCTTTCCTTTCCTTTCCTTTCCTTTCCTTTCCTTTCCTTTCCTTTCCTTTCCTTTCCTTTCCTTTCCTTTCCTTTCCTTTCCTTTCCTTTCCTTTCCTTTCCTTTCCTTCGAACTTGCCCCAGACAGGCTCAACTCTTTCCTATCACATCCTTTACATTCTTTCTGCTCCATCTTGGAGACTGAACCTACTCCAAAACCCTTTTCCTTTCTCATATGCCTGTGAAGCTGACACCTCCTGGCAGCTCATTACCCCTACCAGACAATTCTCCCCACCCTCAAGAGCCTGGAAACCCCTCTTCAGGCAGGCAGTTTCCTCCCCAGACTCCTAAATTCCCTGCATCTCCACCTCACTGGTCTGAAGCAGTGGGGAGCAGCTGGGAAAGGAGTTCCACATAAAAGAAGCAAAGCCATAATTTAGACCTGGCCCTTTGCTATCACAGCTGCTCTCCCTCTCCCTGTTTCACTGTGCAAAGGAAATGTGCAGGCTCCTCAGACTCCAGACCTGCAGCACGTTGTAATTGATCCTTCCCAGAGTGGAAAGGGAGTGCTCAGCACACTGTGAGCAGACACGTTTGCCCAGCAAAACTCGGTGCCGAGCTCTGCTTAACTCCACAGACCCGAGCCTCGGGTTCTGTGCGCTGCTCACACTGCACAGGTGCAGACGGTCACTGAAGGACAGGGAGGAGCACAGCCTGTGGCCAGGCAGGATTAAGGAATTTTGACACCCCCCAACTCCTTTGTTATGTTTCTCCATCTCACAGCCAACAGAGGGGAAAAAAATCAAGTCAAGGTGGCTTTGGGTCGGTGATGCACAAGCAGAGAGCTGCGGAGAAATCAATGGCAAGAGAAATTCCATCTGACTTCTGTAGGATGGAGAGGGCCCCTGATTTACACAGGAGACATTAGACAAAAGACTGCATCAGAAATTTTCACAGCTCCAGCTTTTCAAAGAGATTCTGCCCTCTGCTTTCAGCTGCACTTTTAGGAAAAATCTGATTGGGCGTTAGCCTTAATTAACCCTGGTGCAGTTGCATTTGTGAAATAAGGGAAGGTTGTGTTTTACACAAACATCAAATAGGGCTTCTCAGCAGCAGAAAAGACACTGAGGGAAGGAGCAGCTCTTCCGTCTGTGTACTTTAAATAGAGGATGATGCAATTTATGGCTCTTGGAGAAATAAAAGCTCAATTTCCCTTCCTTAGCCATTCTGTCTTCCCTTGAATATACAGGCAAGTAGGGTTTTGCTCTGAAAAAAGCACTAAGTAGACTGTTGCTATAGCAACCAACTCCCTGAAACCCATTTATAATTAAGATGGTGGTCTAACCACCCAAAAAATACATCTTGCAAAACCCCCAGGTTTGTTGCTTCCCAAATAAAAACTGAGTGTTTTTACAATGAGTCCATCTGATCAGGGCAAGGTTGGTTAGGTGGGATTGCAAGAGTGATTATGTCTTTGGAAGTAGTTTGCTACTGAGACAGCAAAAGGATGCCAGGAAACAGCAGGGTTGCAATGCAAGGTGCTTTTTTTGGCTACATTTCTTAAAGCTTCAATCAATAACAAGATAGTACTTGAATCATCTCAGCTCTCGAAAGTACTCTTCAACTATAATCTGTAAAATTTTGAATAATACTTACAAATTTAAAATGCCCTCAGCTTTTTTTTTCCTCACGATTCAAAAGCTGTTTTACTTTAAAATCATGCAATAAAACTAGTTAATATTTTTTCTCTTAGAAAAAGGTGTGTTAGTTTTCCCATTAGTGTTTATTAAAGGCGATTACAGCTAAACTGTATGATTGAATGCAATCTTTGAAACATAAATTAAGGATGGATGAGGTTGTTTTAAAAATGGCATTTGTTGCTGAAGGCTGTATAATGTGAATGATGAGATTTTATAGATATAAATATGTGAACAGATACTTACAAGGAAGATTTCTCTCTATCGCTCCCTTGACCTCTGAACTTCAGATTTTATATTATTAAAGATAATTACACTGTACCCACCAGTCTCTCTGGAAACTGCAACACCCTCAGCCCACAGTGGTTCAATAAAATAGCCCTCCACCTATGCAAACATAAAATGCTGGGGCAGGTTACTGTTTCTAAAGTAAGACTAGTGTCTCTTGCAGCACCTTGCAAACTTACTCAATTAAAGGGCCATTAAGGTCTTAAATATTTAAAAATAATCCAAATACAAAGCAGGCTTTGAAAAGAAGTCCAGAGCCCAGGGAACTTTCATTTAACTGAATAAAATTTATTCTAAATATTGATGGTTTATAGTTTACTCTCTTTTTCCTACTTTTTGTTTGTTTTCTTGGGAAAATGTTGGTTTTTTTTTTCTCTCTCTGTTTCCTTAATTATTTAATCAGCCATGGTCTAATGTTTTATAGAGCAGTACTAACCTCAGAACCACGAACTGCACACTGCTGTTCTGCAGTGTACTTTCAAAAATTCTAGATTTCGTGATCAGAAAAGAAAAGTTCCACCTTTCTAGTCCCCTTCCAATAAAAGATTCTTCTTTCTAGCTTGGTTCTACCCCTCATCAGTCACCACTGTTCGCATCCTGCTGCTCCTCTCTGTGCTTTAACTGTGTTGTAGGGAAGCTGTATTTTTGTAAGGCCAAACCCTGTATCTCCTTTTTAGCCTAACAACCAGTAAACACAATTAGCAATTTTTATTGACTGAAACAGATAGGGTACTGCTCTCAATACCTGTGGGATTTCCTCAGAAATCAATTTCACTTATTGCCATCACATATATGCTCATGTGAACCACACTGTGCTCTGTTTCCCTGATCAGCAGGGCAGCATTCTTCCCTGAACTGAAATGTGACCTGTGTCAGGAGGTATGCTGTCTCCCTTGATTTGATAAAGAGAAAATGAAAAAGTCTCTAATTGCATTAACTATTAATGGATACTATTATTGACTTAATCCTGAGTAGCAAAGTGACCTCAGATGTGTTTTGGATTCTCTATAGACATACAATTGAACTTCCAAGCTGCCCACGCAGGCAGAACACCAAACAACCCTCCAAAACCAACAACCAAACAAATCCCACAACACCCCTTCCAAACAAAAAAGCCCAGCCCTAAAAACAACCCATACCCCGAGTTCTCCATTCCTTTATCTAATATTATACCTTACAGTCTATCAAAAGGAATGGAAAATGAGGCAACTCAAATGAACGTACATAAATCATCTGGCTGCACATAGACTATAATTACAATTTTTCATCTAAGAAACACAAAAATCTTTATGCTGAAAGTCAACAGTGAATAATAAATCATTACATTTACCCATTTTGTTGACTTCAAGTTTTGGAGATAAATTCTTGTAAGGTACAACCAGTCTCCTGTAGAATTGCACTGTAAAAGTAGCTGCTTTTAAAGTCGTTACTCTTGTTAAAGTGTTGAATGCCTCCGAGAACAGGCTTGGGGATTAAGGGCAGGAGACAACCAGAACTGCACATCTGGGTTGCTGTGCACCTGTGCTGAGCACCAGGCAAGCCAGCAGTGAGCAATCAGCAAAGGGAGAACACAGTCCCCTGCAAGCCAGCACCTCTTGGCTTGGGCAGGATGCACGCTGTACACCAGCTGGCCCTTTTGGCAAACCAGGAGGCCACTGACTGGATTTGGAAATGGAGGTGGTGGCCAGACCTGTGCTGAGCTGCAGTTACTGTAGCTGAGCTGACTCAGGCAGGAAGTTAGAGGAAGGTTGCAACCTGTATAACCTTAAAAAGGCAATGAAGATTTTTGTGAAGTACTGGTAGCTGGGAGAGCTACCAGTGAAAGACTGGCAACAATCTAAGCAGCACAATTTGGCTACAGGCACTTCTTTGGTTAGACTTCTCCAGGTCACATACCTCTTTCCTGCATATACCCAGGATACACACAGCATACAAGACAGTTGGCCCTCCCCAGCCAACAAAACATCTGGTTTTGGGTTCCATAGGTTTCTTCAAGTGCTGACAGCTCTCCATGATTTGGGCTTTTCAGTGGGCTGGGAACACCTGGACAGTGAAAAAACCAAAGAAAATATGGGCTTTTGTGAGGGCACTGCAGTAGGACCAAACATTTTTTGCATGGAAGAGCTTCCATCTGGCCCGGCCTGCTAGAGCAGCTGAGGACCACGAGCCAACGTTCTGGGAGAGCAGAACGCCAGACACAGCACATTCCCAGGCATTCACACCGTGGTGCACCCGGGCCAGCCCTGCGTGCGCACTCTGCTTCATCCCCTCTCCGCGGGTCGCGGAGCCTGAGCTGTCACTGCAAACCCACCGCTCCCCTCGGCCTCCAGGCAGCGATTTGCTGGGCAGCATCGTTCCCCACGGAGCACGGGCCATGCACTGTCCTTTCACGCCCTGCCTCCATGCCCGGCCGTGCCGTCGCTCTCCCTGCTGGCCTGCCTGTGGGATGGACTGGGCACGGGCTCTGGCCCAGCAGCCGCAGTGCTCCAAGAGCCCAATTGTTTCATCACTGGGGCCGGTTCTATTAATAAGTGCACTGCTAGTCACTGGCATTTCTGATGGGATGCTGCACGTAACTTCCAATTAGCTGGGAAGTGTTCTCTGGTTCTTTGCCTAGAAGGACAGAGACAACAGTAGCATTGTTAGAAATGAACTGCCACCTCCTAATGCTGAGTTGCAAGAATTAGTGGGTTACTAAACTACCGCTGACCTTCTTTTATTATTTTTGTTAATTACTCATGAAGCTTTTGAAAAATGCTATTAAAAAGATATTTACAATTAACAGAAATTGGGAGAGTATGTATTTAGAACAGATGAGTTTATTTGCACCTCTATGGCACCAAACTATTGCTAAGTAAAAAAGGGACAAGATTCCTAAATATGTTTTAGACTGGCTTCCTCACTGCTCTGTAAGAAACCAGTTCAGAAAACCCAGTCTTTTTAAAAAACCCCTGCCTTAAGGCAATTGTAGACCCTGAGCATTCTCCATCAGAATATGATGCCAAATTTTCTTACTTCTATTCATCAGACTCATCCTCTTCACAATCCTGTGCTATTGCCCTGCTTCTGCCTCCTCTTTCACCTTTCTCAGCCCTGGTTCCTTTCTGCAGGGAGGGGAAGAGGTGCAGACCTGAAGGCCTCTGTCCTGCCCCCGGGAAAGAAGCAGCAGAGGGAAGAGTTCATTATCCACCTCCCTCTGTCTTTGTATGTTGTTTGGACACAAAGCCACAAGACTTCAGGAAGGTCTTCCAGGAAGGGACTTACAGACCATGTTCTGCTGCTACTGGTGCATCTGCTCCCCTCTTAACTGTCTCTTTGTCTTGAAGCAGAGAGAGTGTCTCACCTTCAACCTGACCAGAGCCATCGTTGTCTCAGTCCTGATTTTATTTAATCAGCTCAGGAAATCTATAGAAAGTATTCTGTTACCTAATGAGAACGTCATATGGCAATCGTCCACGGCACAGAGATCAATAAACTTCCCCTAGCAGCAATTTATCACTCAGTGTATCACACAGCAATCCTCTGAGTGCTATAACTGAAGGCACAAAAATGTAGTGAGCACAATACAGTGATGAATAATGGCCCAGTACAAACCACTTCATCGGTGGAAAAAAATCCTACCATGAGGGCAGCTTTCTCTAGTGCCCAAGAAGAAAAACCTTAAGTCAGTTAAGATCTAACTATTAACAAAATAAGTGACACAAATACTAAAAACCTTGTTTTACTGTGCTTTCTGACACAAGATTCCTGACTTTTTAGAGGAGCTAGTTACTCAGTCTACAGTAACATAAATATCCAAAGCAGCATAATCAACTGAAAAAATCTACTAAGTTATTGACACATAGAATATTCCTTTGTGTTTTTGAGGCATACCTGAAAAATCCATTTCAGTGAGAATAAAATAATGTGTGCTCATCCAAGGAATCAGAAAAGTTCATCCCTGTAACTTTAATCTTTTTCTTCATGTTTCCACTTGTGCATTTCCCATATTAGAGTATTGAAAAAATCATGGGAAAAGTCTCATTATTAGAAAAATTTGCCAATATTTCAGGAATGCTTTCGAATTTCCCTTTTGTTAATTAGCAGAACTAGTAATTTCCCCAGGTTTAACTGAGAAGTAGAGATTTCTCCATTGGGTTATTTATTGGGCAGTGGTGCTACTTCTACTTCTTTAGGAAAACTCAGTTCTGCTTTCCTGTGGCCACTGTTTGATCTCTCTTCTTGAAAGTTTGAACATTTAAAATTGTTGTTGGTAATGGGCTAAACTCCCTTCTACTGAACCGTGCTGAAGATCAACCCAACGTTAGGGAAAAGCATAAACCAGTCAATGCTGGCTAACAACAGATCTGATTTTGCCTAAAGGTCAGGCTTTTCTTCAAACACAGTCTCTTAAGATGGGAAGGGGTCACTGGTAGCACTGATTTCTGGTTTGTACTCTACTGTCAAACACTTTCAATGTGGCAATTCTGAATAAGTTTATGACTTGGCATTATTTCTTAACTGCATTTCCATGAACATAAATACCTAAGAGCATGAAGCACGCTGCGTGAAGTCCTTCACTGATTTTCGTGAATCAGCCCTTTCTGATTTCTTGAAGTCTTGTGTGTTTTACGCCTTGGGAGGTAACTAAAACCAAAATCTCTGTGTTTATATCACAATTCCAAGTTTGGAAAACATCTATGATATCAATGAGGTTCACTTCAAAGAATAGCAAAGCATGAGGGCTTAGACTCAATTTGTAGCAAAAAACCCCCAAAACAACAGAAATGACAAAATTCTGGAATTTCTTCCTAGTAATTCACAAGGCTGAAGTCACACCTTCCATAATTCAAGAGTACTTCTGAGTGATTCTGTTCTCATAAATGAGAGAGGAAGAGAGAGACTTGTGATCAGACAGATATGTTAGACAGAAACAGACTCCTGTCAGGGAGATGTGGAGAGCAAAAGGTCCTCCCTGCACCTCCATTTCTCCTGGCTGAGCCCCCTCAGCCACTCCTCATCAGACTTGTGCTCCAGCCCCTTCCCCTGCTCCATTCCCTTCTCTGGATTCACTCCAGCCCCTCAATGTCTTTCTTGTCGTGAGAGGTCCAAAACTCAAGCCAGGATTTGAGGTGCCTTAGCAGTGCCCAGCACAAGGGGGACAGTCACTGCCCTGGTCCTGCTGCCACACCACTTCTGACATATGAAGGAGTTGGAATAAGCTACGTACTGCTGGAAATGAGGTGTCATATGATACCACTTTCTCGTCTTCTTTATCCAAGTTTTTATTAGAGATTTTAGTTATAAAATATAGAAAACGTCATCCTGCTTACTGTGTCCTTTTAACCTCTTAAGTGACTTTCTGAAGAGGATGCAAATGGAAACTTGAAATAAGACATGTGATTCAGTTATGATGTCTAAGTAGCCACTTTTCATCTTTTAAATAAAACAGGATGGTTGCATACTTCATAGATCTGCTTTTACACTGTAGGGGCCTTTTAGCTGATTCATCTGCAAGAATACAAATGCTTACTAAACCCAGATTATAACTGTGTAAGTACTCTGCTTTATCAGGTAGAGTTCCCTTCCCCAGAAGGTCAGGAGCAAGAAGAATACCATATTCAGATGATTGTTGCAACTGGTGATGCCTTAGGATTTTAGCTTTTATATTTTCATATGTTTGTAATCCTGCAATTCTTTAGTGTGTAACTCTCAGCTCCATACAGAGTGTTAGCAACAGCTTTTCCCATTTTGGTCAGACACAACTATTCCTCTCCAGGCCTGAGAATCAAGGACACTTCACTGCTTCAGGCCCCGAGAAATGGAAACAAAAGTGAGTTGGGGGGAGCAAACTGAGAGAATGGGACTGCACTGCCTGAAGCTGGAATTGGACAATTAACCTCTGATATGCAAATGGACAGAACTTCTATCTGTCCCAAAAACGTGTGGCTGTGTCCATCCTGGGTGCAGTCTCTGCGAGACTCCTGCACTGCCCAAGGTGTGCCCTGTGAAGGCCTTTCAATAAATCCCTGCCCTTTATCCTTTCACTCTGCCCAGCCTCTGCTCCAGGGTAGCCTCTACAAGGCATCAGTGGGCACCCTTGGACTTTATTTCCCAGATACTCCAACCCATTCTATATTCACATCTTTTAATGGACATGCAAGTTTACAATACAACGTGTCCTAATTTTTGGACATGGGGGAGAAAGGCTAGAAAACAGCCTGTGCTGGGTTATGAGATGAAAACAGGTCAGTGATTCAATATTTTCTTACAAAGCACTGGGTGAGCAACATTAACTGGCAGTAGAGGTGATAGTAAGTGACAGGACAGATTCTTAGGATTGATTAGGGACCATAAATCCACTGGATCCTCTCGTCAAAGACTGCCAGTGTGGAAAGGGAATACTTGGGTGGCTAGGAAAAAGCATTCAACAGTATAATCAAAATTTGGCAACATCTCTGTGTCACACATTTGTGTTGGCCAATTTCCAGTCGGCAGAGCAGCTCTATAGGGTCTGAAACAAGAGAGCACAGAGCAGCCTACACTGATGACTGAAAAAGAGGAATGCAAAGATGACACTGAAAAAGAGGAATGCAAAGATGACACAGAAATACTGTCTCCTCCTTTCGGTGCAGTGCTGGCATAGTTTGAGTGTTACTGAAGAAAACTCAGCTGCATTTGAGATCCTATCTTTTCATTTCCTCTGGGTTGAGACTGCTTTTAGAGCAGAACCAGTAACCCCAGTAGCACCTTGAATGTTCTTAATTGTTATCCAAGCAGCTCTGCGTGGATCCAAGATCTGCTGCTATAATTCCAGACTCCTGGTAATAACTGTTAACAAAAAGACCTGCCAGACTTCCCACAGAAATGATGTGTTTAACATTTAGCAGTAGGAGAAAGCTTATGGTGTCTCAAGAGAAGTGTGTTAAACCACAGAAGGGTTTGCAGAATAACTAACCTAAAATGAGGTTTTCACCTGGCAGAAAAGCCAAGGATGGCTTAACTTCTGTAGCACTCAGGCCTACCAGAGTCTGAAGGAGGGACTCATTTCTCTTGAAGAAGAAGGGAAATGAGCTCATGTCTCAGCACAAAGTCTGCCCCTTGTGATCTGTTGTACCCCATCCCTGGCAATGCAAACAATTAAATCTGGCAGGAACCTAGAGGTTACAAAGCCCAAAGGAAATAATTTGGGCATTTGCACTTTGCCTGCCCCGAGGTGTTTGCCCAGGCACATCCTAGACTGACTCACTGCATTTCCTTCCTTTTTTAAAAGAGTCTGCTGTTGCATAAAGCCCATAAAGCCATACAGGCAGTTCTAAGTAACAGCATCATAAAACTTACAGAACTTACTACAGCCCAGGACAATTGCTGTATTTATGTCACGAACAGTGCTAAACATAGCACAGGAAGACTTCCTTTTCCTTTCCTCCCCACCCCACGCGTGGCTGACAGCCACATTTATCAGATTCACAGCCTCACAGTTAAAAAAAGAGGTTAACTTCCAAAATTAAAACCACCTCCTTCAGCAATGTGAGGAGAGTCACTTATACTAGTTAAGATGTAATTTATATTCATCACTCTCATTATGTGTATGAAATATACTGAACCTAAAAGCAAGTTTTGAAAATAGTTCTTTTTAATATATACGAAAAGTGAGAAATTCCTAGAATATTTTCCTTTTTTATGCTGTCAGAGGCAGCTGAGTTTCTTTAACAACGAAAAGCCTGATCTGTTGCTGGAGTTCGACTAACAGTACAAAAAAAAGAGAAAATTACAATGCCAATGCTTTAGAATCCCGCAGAAACTGTCTTTTAAAAATCACCCTTCCGACATGGATCAGTTCTAAACTGCAAGCTTAAAGCACTCAAAGACTTCAGCGCCATCAGTGCTTTTTCTTACAGACCTTATCAGACCGTGAAGACTAAAACGTACAGACTTGTGTGCCTAAATTTAGCTTTTAAAAGCAGATCCAAAATTCTGACTCAGCCTATATATTTGAGCTCTACATATTCCGTGGGGTCAGACTATCAGGGAAATTCTAATTACATGAAGAAAAGAAATGGAGGAATAGTCAAAACCATCCTGGTATTGAGCTAACTGCAGGAGGGCATTAAGTAGATCAGTTCATCAATAATGGAATATGGAGACTTTGAGCACTAAGTAGGTCAGTGGTACATATTTCTGTTTTACCCTTGGATAGTCACTCAGTAGCCTTGCAGTGAACTCACACTGCCTTCCTCCTCTTCTTCCCAGACAGTCTTCGGCATCACAAAATTCACCAAATCCTCCCCTCCCTGTAGAGAGCTCAAGCTCTGAAAATGGGTGGGGATTGGAGCTGGATAGCTGAGGTTGGCATCCAGGGAGGTTGCGTTGAGAGTGCATTGGAATTGTTTGTTCTCTATCAGCTCGGGGTTTGTAAGGAAACTAACAGGTACACATGAACCCAGTCCTGATTTCTGTATTTAATGGAATGCTTCCCATCAACAGATGCTGCAGAGACTGTCACAAATCCATGGGATTTTGCCTGCGATTTGAGTGGGTTCTAAATCAGCACCTAACATGACTAAACAATAACATTTTGTGGTGCTTATATGAAGCAATGCTGACAGCTGTGTTACTTTTGGTTCTTTGGCTGAGAAAATACCAGCAGAAGAATGGAGATGCACTATTTTGAAAGTCCCACTTTTTCTTAGAGGCTGTAATAAATTATTTTTCATTATTTCAGTGAAAGGAAATTTGCTCTTTCTCCCTCTTTTTCAAATTGTTGCCACAGGGATATAAGTAGAAGACTGCCCAGCCAGCCTACCAGATACTTGCTGAGTCTGTGCTGAAATTGTTTCAAAGCTGATAGAAGAGGAGCTGTCCAGTTCAAAGCCAACATCATCGAGCCCTGCAGGAGGGTAGCACAAGTGGAAATGCAGAAGCAACTGTCTGCTCAAAATTGTGGGCAATCATGACATCTGATACTTGAATACTGTTGACTGACTAACAGGAATCTGCGGCAGGATCCTTGCTGGCCACAGTAATAACCAGCCAGGAGATCTGGGAGCCAAAGCAGAGCTGTGTAGAAAGCCAAACAGATTACTAATCCCTTGAGAAGGTTTAATAGGCAATATTTTTACTGTGACCAAACTAAATAGGAAAACCAAAACTGAACAAAGTTATTATTTCTCCAGGAGTACATAGATGGTGAGAGCTCAGTGTGGCATACCACACATAGGAAAACTGAGGGATTCAATAATGTAATAATTCTAAAGACCAGGTATTAGTCAGTCTGGTAATTTCAACTGTTAAATAACACTTCTTATTTGGATTAGCATGGGCACCAGCTAATACAGAACACATTAGTTGTTCTCTATTCATAAGTTTCACTGAGAGTATCATAAAAAAAATCTATTCCTATCTCCTAAACTCTACAAAACATTCCTTATTACTTCTTATAAAGTATACTTATATAAGTATACTTATAAATCAAAATATTTGAAAATGCATTTAAAATTAATAAATACTCTAGAACATAAAAATGTTAAGTCTAATGTATTTGCCACCCCAGGGTGCTTTTCATTTGTTCTCCTCACTCTTCTTAACTGAACAAGTAATTTACGTGAGTAATGAAAATAATCTTATTGCGCAGCTTTTAATCTATTATTCAATAGCTAAAAGGAAAGTAAAAGTCACCCTTTCTATCAATAATTCAGCCTCGGTGCTAATGCAGCCATTCAGCTGCCCCCCTCACAAGGGCCTCATGCATTTTTAATGCATTGGCTCTTTGTTAGGAGGTCAAAGATGTGAATTGTGGTTAGAAACACAGCTACCAGGTGAGGGAAGGTCAACTGAAGAAAATATTCCTATTGCAAGTGAAACAAATTAAGCTGGCAGCAATGTAAAGGAAAACTGCACGGTAGGGTCCTCAGTGCCTGACTTTGCTGAAGACCAAAAAGATGAAGCCCAGCTGCCAAGGCTGCCCTGGCTGGTAGAGAACCAGGAGCTCTGAGCAGTGCCAGTGAAGCTGCACACACTTCAGCCAGGTTGGTCTGATGGTGTCACAGAGTATGTGCCCCAATTCAGCCTCTCCTCAGGTACATTTGTTACCCTACTTGATCCAAATCCACATGCTGGGACAGGCACTCTCTCCAGAGCACCACAGACACAGGTCAAGGGTCTGATGACAGCAGTATTTCCCTCAGAGCCAAATTTTTACTGGTTTGGATAGTGCTAATATTTGGATACCTGCCATTAAACTTCAAACCTGGGCTGCCTGGACCATGCCAGATCTCACCGTCTAACGAGTCCACCTGATCTCTTTAGCCTTACTTCCAGTGAGGCATTTTTAGAGAATTACTCTATTTTATTTATCTAATTTTGAAAGCCCCAGAGGCACGGATGGCTTCCTTGGTCTACCTTTCTTGCAATGTGTGAATCGAGCACCTGCAAGAAAAGGAACTTAGTTAGCAAAGCTTTTCTGTCCAATAAAAGCTAATAACTCCCTCTGACAGTATAATTTTCTCTAATAGTATGGTTGTCTTCTTTGGAAAAGATTAGCGTGTCAAGAAGCCTTTTCAGGAGGACTCCACAACCTCTGAGCACACAGTTAGGCACAATCTCCTCTCAAGGGTGGCACAGAAAACTGCTGAACTGACACTAAAAAAGACAGATGAACTTTTAGACCTCACCCAAGAAGTGGTGCATGTGACCCTGGCACCAAGAAGCTGCTGGTGTCTTTGCATGCCTTCCCATTCTGTCAGGCTGAGGGGTTCTGGCAGAGATTGAACCCTGCTCACATGTTTCTGGAATAAAGCATTCCTTCCCCAGCAGGAGAGGCTGTCCCAATCAATCTTGCTCCTCTGTTAAAGGGTTGACGAGTCAGCTCAAGTTCTGTACTGGAAATGGTTCCATTTTACTTTTACCTTTTTAGGTTTAAACTCTGCACGACCCAGCACGTTTTAGGGCAGAAAAAGTAAAGGATTTGCCTTACTTTATCACGGCTCAAAATCAAGCCAATAAATTTTTATGTAACATTTGGCAATTTCTCTCTAGCTCTATTTATTACTGTCCAGCCTTCTTCAGTAAGAGGAAGCGATATTAATTTGTTCCTGAGAGTAGAAGCATTCATTTTACATCTGGAACTGTTCCAGATGGAAAATAAACCTTGTTCCCCTGTGTGTCACATCACTGCTTCATATAGATTTCCATTCCAGTGAAGCTTAGCAAAAACTTATACAGACCTATATAATGGCTGTTTACTATCAAAACATACAATTAGCCTTATAAATACACTAAAGAGGTAAAAATGAGCAGGATTTTGTAAGCTCTAGCACCAAGCTGACCATACAAAACGTTCAAGTAAAAGTCAATTGCAATTTCAGTTTTGCAGGAGCAAAGAATAAAGATCATGTAACCATTTCTGTTGCTGCCATGACCACATTTTCCAGACCTAGATGTCTGATTTCCTACCCCTTTACCCTCCTTCTTCCCACATGCTGAGTGCTGTATAAATCAGGATCGAGTTTCAGGGCTGTACTCCAAAGGGCTAGAAATGATGTAGAGAAATGACAATGCAAAACAGACACCCGTAGATAGAAACAGACAGATGGAACTGTACAAGGAAAATGAGAGTACCTCTTGGCCCTTCAGAAATGGGAGTATCATCAAGGTTTTCTTACTTTTAGGAATGGACTTCCAAACACAAGGAGCCCCATAGAACAAAACATTGCATTTCTTCATTGGAAGCGTAACAAGGAGACAGTGCAGACTCTAATTGTTGACTAATCATGAACAAGAATCATTGTTTAAGTAGGCTAGGATACAACTGACAGGCAGAGATTGGCCCTCAGAAGCCTTGGAAGGGGTGTCAGCCACCAAATCATGGAAGTTACAGAGTAGGATAAAGGATGGAAAATACACAAAGCAGCACGTATTTGGGTTTGCATAATCAGACAGAAAAACACTGATTTCAAATGACAATATTCTGAATAGATGTGAACAGGCAAAACTGTGCTTATCAAGGCCAGAGGAAAGGCAATTTTTGATACCTTAGAAGTAATATAAACAGAATGTGGGTTACAGCCTTAGACATATGGATAAAAGGATTTAATGCACAGAATAAAACAGATGCAGACAGCCTGGGTGTGGGAACAGACAGAGAATTTTGAGTCAAAGAGCAGTGCAGTGACTTGCAGGAGAGTGAGCCATACCAGCAAAAGAGAGTTGCCTGAGGAAAATTAATTGCAAACATACTTAGAGCAGTTTGCTACTTACTATTGGTTGCTGGGAGCATGTTTGCTGACCTTAACTTCAGCAAGTCAGCAAAGACACCATAGATGTGCAGCACAAAGATGACACAGGATCCATTGCAGCCCAGACTGGCTGTGCCCTGCAGACACAGCCAGCTTCTACTTGGCAATCAATGAGCCAGATGCAATTGGAACACTGCTAACTGCCTGTAAATGATGCATTTTTTAAAAAACTGAACCATTTGAGAGACTGTATTGCATTCATTACCATTTCAATCAACAGCAGCACAATGCAGCACTGACTAGATTTAAATGACTATCCAATATAAATAATCTGAAAGGCTCGTGATAGCTGGGGAAGAGATTGCTTACAGATTATTTCATTATAGGCTTGCTATTTGGCTAAGATTTTGCACATGTGAACTTGTCCCATGCTTCAGCCATAGCTGTGTAGGCAGCTCTTTCAGCGAGAGAGATAAGAAAAGAAATAAGGTTGAGGAAGGCGTAATGGAGGCATGGAAAATTGATTTTCAGACTGACTGTGACCTTGACTCAGAGGCTGAACGCGAGCTGTGAAGCAGACAATGAGGATGGGAGCAAGCTGCGGACAGCAAAACAGCAAACTTTGTTTGGAATTAGAGATTACAGACAAATCCTGACGGCCTGTCCCTGCCCCCATAATCAAGTGCAGTAAGCATGTGATGATATTTTAACTTGCAGGGACTGTTGGGTATTTATGAAAGCACAACAGGGCTCACACACTATTTCTCTCAGAGACAGCATTTCAGAAAGATGTTATTCAAGTCATTTGTGATAGAGAAAAAAATGAATAGAAATTTCTGTACAATGCCTCAGTTATTTTATCACATTTTGATAATTTCATTTGTTCACATTCTCATAAAATATTTAATCTAACTCATTTTCTGCTCTGAAATTTTTTAGGATGGGTCTGAAGTCACGGAAAGTTTTACAGAAGGAATGTAGTCATGAAGGAAGAGACAAACACTGGTTTCTGATAAACCACCGTGACGCAGTTAAGAAAAGCAGGGAAGAATGGCTGGAGTGGTCTAACATTTGCAGTGTGTCACCGAGTTATGGGGTCAGACACAAACTGATCAGAGCTACAGAACAACCAAGGCCCACGTTACTGCTACAGGACTGTTTCTGCAGCAAGGGGCACCTAAAGAGGCTCTGTCTTTATTTTCTTTCTGTGCCTTTTCTATTGCGTAGCTCAAGGAAAGAAGGGGCTAGTAACTTAGGCCAGGTCCACACTCAGAATGCTTTGTCAGCACAGGTATCCTGTATTATAATATTATGCAGTATATTATGCTGGCACAGCATTCCAAGGCAGATGCAGCTTATAACAGCTAAAAAAGGCTTTTACAGTACAACTTCTTGATTACCTGGGAGTGACAAGTTGGTTTTTATGCACAAGTGACTTCTGGTGACATTGCTATTTGTCAGGTCACACCCCAGGTGCTGATCTGTGCATAACTGTGCCATCACACAGTCTGTAGAACAGTCCTGGCCTTTGAGCCATGGAGGAACCTCTACTCTGCCTAGAAAACACTGCTTTGGCTTCTTAAGACCTCTGGAGTGGCATATAAAGGCTGGAGAGGGATAGGGAATATGCAGTGGAATTTTTCCCTGTCTAAAGCTCATTCTGACACAGACTGAGAATTTGAGTTCCTCATGCAAACAAAACTGCAGTGTTCAGAGATATAATATTACAGCATCAAGGTCCTCTGGCCCTTGCACAGAGATCCTCTGAGCTCACAGGGCACCAGCACAGCTGCAGTATTTCTGTGTGGGTGGCCAGTCTGCAGCAGGATTGAAATCCAACCCTCTACTGCCAGTAGTATTGGGAATTTCCTACAAAATGTGTTTCTGAATAGAAATCACAGTACTTATTTTTGTTAGTGTGCAACAGTGTGCTCAAGGTGCTGTTCTGAAATGATACATGCCCTGAAACTGAAGTGACTGGAAAATAAAACCCCTCAATTTTTAAAAAAATCAGGCCAATTCATTATTACAGTTTTAAAAAACAATACTTTTTTATGTAAAGGGAGTTTTTGCATATCTCCACAGCAGACCATTAAAATAGAATATCTGCCTGTTCTGTGCATGCTGATTATGATCAATTCTGTTCTACTGTAAAATCTTTTAGGTAGTGAGGCATTTTTCCTATTTTGCTGGAAGCATTTTTTTAATTGTTCCAGTAAAACCGAGTTTTCACAAATAAAATTTACACTTTTGAAAAGCAGCATATTCCCCATCTGAAAATCATTCCATCATAAAATTCCCAGCTAACTATCAATCTGCATGACCAGCCAGAGCAATTAGCTCTGCATGGTAGCAGAGCTATTAAATAACCTTGGCATCAAGGTTACAGCAGTTCAATGGCCAGGCTAGACAAAGAATGCTTCAGGGCATTCCCTCATGGTAGAAACAGCTCTTGCAAAGGGCCAGCCTCAATTTCCCATTTCTCAGTGTCTACTCAAGTTAATTGGCTTTTTTTGTGGTTTTTTTTTGGGGGGGGGGGGCTGTTGGTGGTGGGGCAGAGGTGGGGGGCACTGAATTCTCTATTAATCTCTTAACTGATGATGTTATTAAGGTTCCAGTTCAAACTTCTTGACTTAGAATCAGCTTCTCCTGTTCCTCTTCAGCTGCAATCAGCAGGCTTTTCCCCTAGCTTGGAGAGTCTGTATTAGTCCAACCTTCCATCAGATACATGGTCAACTTCATTCATCCAATCACTCTCGATTCTGAGGCTGATATAACAGACGTGTCTTTGTCCCAGATGAGAGAAGGAGAAATCTTACAATGCAGGATTCTGCATCCCAAGCCCTTAAGGGGACAGTGGTCCTACATTCTAACTTGCTCCTGACATTAATAACTCCCAAGACACTCTTCTCTCTGGCAAAGGCTACATCAAATATTTTTTAAACAGATTTCCTTAGGCACATGAGCAATTGATCTTGCAAAACATTCCTTCTGGCCTTAAAGGCACAGTGTTCAAAGTATGTACAACGGGGCTTAGAAATTCAACTGATAAAAGAAAAAGTCACACCAGAATAAAAAAGAAAAACCATCAAATGTGACTGTAGGAGGAAGGAACTGAGAGTTGGAACATCACTGAGTCTATCACACAGTTTTAATTTGCAGGTAGAGCGGAGATGTCATGAAAACTTCATCATAAAAGGGGACCAGCTCAGGAAGTGAGTAATTTAATAATGCCAGTAAGGACTGAGACGATATTCACTCATAAATTCTAGGGAATCTGCAGGTGAAATGACTGAGCTGCTGCCTAGGAAATACTAAAAAGTCAGGCATTCTGTGGGAGAACTGGACCTGTTAGGGATGACGATATCAGAAGTTACAGGCTGCAATTGCCAGACACACAGTCAGGACCGGAAAATTCAGGTACCAGCCCCACCCATGGCCCTGCTGCAGCCCTCTCCTCTTCCCCCGGCTGCTCCCGCTGTTCTGCTGTGCCACCTCGTGCTCGCCAGCCGACACTGCTGCATGGAACGGGCCACCTGCACACGGAGGACATGGTTAAAGTCCTTCTCGATGAACCTTCTGAGGCCAGAGCAATGTACACCTATGCCCGGCGGCACAGCTGTGAAACAGGACACGTGAGCACGGAACGCTGCACCGTCGAAATCCTTTCTGTGTTTTTGTGAAGGCCAAGATGCTCGCGGATGTTTGCAGACTTTCAGTGATTACAGGCAGTGTTGGGTTCATTGCAGTTCAGATGATCAGGTAATATGTGTGTGGTGCACACTTCTCACAGCTGCCACCAGAGCCATTGCACTGTCGGCTGTGCTTGTCCTCCGCGCTGTCCAGCAGCACGTCCAGGGCCCAGAGCAGGGAACACACGAGAAGAACTTCCCTATCCTTTCCAACTGTGATGCTGACAGGCAGGATTTTGAATAACCACATGACTACCTCATGTGTCTTTTACTCACCTCACTGTAAAATGGATGGTGCTTATTTATTTCACCACGGTGACAGAGCTTTGGCGTGATTTTTCACAGCAGATGGGGCTTTAGAGATGTGCAGACAACATTGCTTTAACAAACTGGCAGAAACACCTTTCTGAAGACAGGGCACACACTGGGAGCTTTGCAGAATACATTCAACAGAAGGAAGCACAGCAATCCAAGCAGCTGAAGAAGGTCTTTGCATTTACCAGATTTTCATGTCATTTGTCCAGACACATTCTAAACCTATTTGTTTTTTTCAGGAACTGCCGACATTCAGGTTACACAGGGACTTTCAGATGCCAAACCCCCTGCTTTTGGCAAGCATCCTGAATGACTTGGGCATGGCAAAGAAACACTTCCTTCTAATCAAAAAATTGTAGAAATTATACAGCTCGGGAGTCAACCTGACAAACTCCTCACTGCAGTCGACCCGGCCTCATCAATCCTGTCATAGAAAGCCCAGTCACAAAATGCATCTATGATGTAAAAACTTCGCAGCCCGAGGCTGCTCCAGCAGAGCCGCGAGGGGTCAGTGCTCCACCAGCAGTGCTGCGCTCGGGCTCCGTGGGGAAAATGCGCTCAGCGCCGGGCACCGACACGCTCCCGCCGGCACTACACAGTGCTAGAGGGGGAAACTGGTTCAGCAGAGCCTTCTAACCCGTGGAAAAACAGCCTCCAGATCAAGGAAAACAAACTGTAGCAAGCTTATGAATATCATGAATTCCTATGCTGGCCTGCCAAATACCGCTGCCGTATTTGTATTTGGGGTTCTCAAAGGATTAGGCCTCCTCCGTGCTTGGGAAGCGTGCCTGGGTCAGTAGAGCAGGCAGGAATGCAGCTATTCCCAGCACTTCGAGCATGGGCACAAACTGGGGAGTCATTTCTGCTACTGCCTAGGGACACTGACAAGCTGGGTGTGTACAGGGGACCCTAAGCATCAGTTTCCGAGTGAGAATAACCCCTTCAGTATTGAAGGAGTACAAAGATGTCTCATATTTATATTTCCAGTTACATGAAATGTAAAGACAGTAAGAGGACAATAACTGCTTTTTACTTAAGTAAGCCACCTCTAAGCATATTTTAAGATTTTTCTGGTTTCTGGGGTGACTTTTATCAGTTAAATTTCTAAGCCCTATTTTACACGCTTCAGAGCTTTCACTGAGAATTGCATATGAGCGAGCTCCCACTGACACAGAGGTGGCTTTGGTGGCCAAATCCCCTCCTGGGGATGCCCTGTCCCATCCATCAGGCAGGCTGCCCTCCACTGCCTGCCCAGTCACAGTGCTGGTGCCTGCCTCTCACGACGGGCAGAGGTTGCAGCTGGCACAAGGGAATCAAGAGTGCAGCAAGAGCCATACTCTGGATTGCATCTACAAGAACCTGTTAGTCCCAGTACACCAGAGAGGTCTGTCTCAGCTGATCTGATGGTATTTTTTAGGGGTACCTTAGGCAGGTGCTTAGCAAGAACCATCCAGGGGAGGAGTAGGCATATTCTTTACTCTGCTGCCTCATTCCACCTGGACTTCCAACCCATGAAGAGAGTAATTTAGATGAGCTTGAGAAAAGGACTCTGCCTGCAAGAGGACACAAATGACACCAGAGAGAAACAGATTGATCTGTCCAAATGTATTTGCTCTGTTTTAGTGCCACTGCTGTCCGTGACAGCAGCAGAGACAGAGATGTCACAGGAAAGGAACAGGACAATATCAAAGAAAAGGAAAGCTGAGAGGTCTGGGCTGGGTAGGAGGGGCAATGGCAAAGCTGCAGCTGGTGGGAGAATATTAAAGCAAAACAGACCTTATTGTAGCTTTGCACCTTCAGTTCCTTAAGTAAGGTTTCTCTGCAAAAAGACTGGGAAACTATCACACTGCATCACTGGAAAGAATAATGAAAATTTATAACCACATTTTTAGAAATAGTGAGGGCTTTGGGGATTGCTTTACTTATCTCATGAAAATTCAGAAGCCTAATGACAAAACTCCTGCTAAAAAGACACAGGAAGATGCAGATGGCATATGGTACAAAGTTGGCAAGTTACTCTAATTTGTCTAAACAACAGGAAATTCTTAGCTAATAGCTAATCTGACCCTTGTTTCATTCTGGTGGTAGCCAGTTTTTATTTCTGGTTTTAGTTATTTTTGTTCATTCACTCACCAATATATTTTAAATAAAAACCTGAAACAAATATGTGAACATTTAAGATGTTTTTGCTTATATTGCAGGTGCAACACTGAAGAATCCATTTATAGACGTGGATGCACCCCACCCAAACAGTATATCATGACAGTTCCATGACGTTATACCAAGACCAGAATCAACAAGGATTTCTCTCCAGAGATCTCACCAGAGGTGTTGCAGCAGAAAATCATGCTAGTCTGTCAGAATGACAGGCACAGTTAGGAGCTCTGGACAACCACACACCCCTGAAGCCATATTTGCAGATGGCTGGTAACTAATACTCTTTTTTAAAAACAAAACCAAGCCCAAGTTCGGTAGGATTTTGAAAAAATTCATGCCATGATAATGTTTAAGAAAAAAATGATAGCATATTTCTGTCACACAACAACTGAAAATATCACTATATTTTTAAAACACAGGTATGTGCAGAATGAGCTTTCATTTGGGAAGCTGTTATGAAGAGAAAAAAAAATTTCTGTTGTACTAATTTTTCTTTAATTTTAGAGAAAAGCTTTATATATTTTATGGCAACCAAGCCACAAGGTTCTAGACTGCAGATTACACTGGTATGGCAAGATTTACTGCCTAGGAAAAGGTATTTTTTAAACAAACAAAAATATCAGGAAGCAGAATATAGTATGCCCTATATTGTCCAAAGACATGTGTTTATCATAGCAGAAATTGTGAGTAGAATAATGAGTTATATGTGAAAATCATCATCAAAAAGATAAATTATTTGATTGCATTTTAAATGAGAGAAAACTTGGTTTTAATATCCATGATAATAGCTGCACTTAATCTTATATGAAGTCTTCCTTTTCTAATTGAAAAACTGTTCTCAAAGTCCTAGATAAGACACATTGTTAACCCAGTTTTCAGTTTTTTGTGGCATTCTTGGAGTTAGTTTAACAGAACAGTCATTTTCATACCTCAGTTCGAATCTGGTCTTGGCTGTCTTATTTTGAGAATAAATTGAAAAAAAAAAAAGGCAACAACTATGCTTTGTAGATGAAACTTGACGATTAAATGGTCCCTTGTGGCCATGGTGTATTTGTAGAGATCATGACAACCTCCTCGTTAGTATCCTGCCTTGGACAGTATTTAGGGGCAGTATCTTTGCCCTGAGATTTGCTGTCATGGGGAAAAGTGGAAGAAACACGAGGCTGGGAACTGCAGCAGGGGAAAAATACCTTAGATTAGATGCCTGAATTTTGATGTCAAAAGTTAATTTCTACCTTTGATCATTAATAATGTGAAGAATATATAACTGCAGTATTTAAGAGATGCATGCATTTTGCAGAATCTGGATTCTAAAACTCATGATATAGCAGGACTGTGAAGCTGTAAAATGAAATTACATCCCCTAGCTATGTGATTTTCTCAGTATTACTCTACACTTACGAAGAGGAAAGCTTCTCTCTCCAGCACTCCATGACTGCCAGCACAAATCAACTTAGAGAATGCAGCCATTTTACCACAATTATCTCCTGAAAATATAGATTTTAAGTGTCTAAGACCCTGTTTCATGGCACAAAACAGTATTTCTGAAGACTGCGTCGAAGCTGCCATTTAAGCTACAAAAGCCTGAAACGCCAAGCAGTTTGTCATGCAGGCATTTTTCCCTAAAATACTAAGTGACACATTAGAATTGAGCTAATCAAATGATAATAAACATAGGGCTTAATATTTCAGCAATAGAGAGTCTGTACAAAAACTAGTTGTTCCTCACACAAGTGATCCCTTTCCTTTTGCCATTATTACAGTAGCCTCCTTCACCACCTTCAGCTCACCAACTTCTCTTGTAATGAAGAGCCCAGAATGTCGAGGGAGCAGAGGAAGAATTTCTCATCCTTGTAGCACACTGCACATCTCTTCCTTGGATTTCAGGTTGAGTAACCAGCTTCATGGAGGAAAAGAAAGGCAACCTTGCAAAAGAGTCAGCTTGCTCCCACATAGCAAAGGAGACAGTATTTCAAAGGAGACTACTATTTCTCCCACCCTACAGGCACAGAGCAACAAATGATTTGTCTAACTTTTTACCTCCCAAACTGGTGTCTTTCTCCTGCTGCTGCTGCTCTTGTCCCTGTAAGCCCAGCTCATCTGTAACAGCTAACCAGTCCCTGCTGCTGTCTGCAAACCAGAGGGAACAAATGCAGACAAGAAAGATTTTACTCCTCTTACACAGGTCCAGCATTGACATAAACAGCCTGCCCGGGTCCCTCTGGATGCCATCCCTTCCCTCCAGCATGCTGGCTGCTCCACATATCTTGGTCTCACTGCAAACTTGCTGAGGTGCACTTGGTCCCACTGTCCATGTGAAACAGAGCCAGTCCCAAAGCCAACCCTGGAGGAATGTCACTTGTCACTCTCCAAGTGGACATTGAGCTGTTGACCACAACTCTTTAAGTGTGACCATCCAGCTACTTCCTTATCCACTGAGTGGTCCTTCCACTCTCCAGTCAAGAGCCAAGGATGTCGTGTGGGACAGTGTCAAATGCTTTGCACAGGTCCATGTAGATGTGGCTTGCTCTCCCCTTGTCCACTAATGCTGTAACACCACCAAATTTGTCAGGCGTGATTTGCCCTCAGTGAAGCCATGTTGGCTGTCCCAATCACTTCCATATTTTCCATGTGCCTTAGCACAGTTTCCACAAGGATCTGTGCCATGACCTCGTAGAGGCACAGAGGTGAGACTGACTGGTCTGTAGGTCTCCAGGTCTTCCTTTCTTCCCTTTTTAAGAATGGAGGTTATGTTTCCCCTTTCCCAGTCATTGGGAACTTCACTGGACTGCTGTGACTTCTCAAATATGATTGATAGTTGCTCAGCCACTTCATCCACTAGTTCCCTCAGGACCTGCAAATGCATCTCACCAGAGTCCATGGACCTTTGCACCTTCAGGTTGCTTAGATGTTCTTCAACCTGATCTTCTCCTACAGTGCACAGCTCTTCATTTTCCCAGCCCCTTTCTTTGCCTTCTGTGACTTAGCCAGTGTGGCTGGAGCACTTGTTGGTGAAAACCAATGGAAAAAAGTCTTTGAGTAACTCAGCCTTCTGTGTATCCTGAGTAAAATCCTGTGTCCTGTCCTGTATCCTTAGTAAAAAAATCCTAAGGCATCATTCAGGTCTACTGTTTCCTTGCAGACAAGGCTCATAGTTTCCCTAATCTTTCTTGTATCACTGACATACCTATAGAAGCTGTTCTTGGTGCCCCTGATGTCCCTGACCAGATTTAATTCTATCAGGGCTTTAGCTTTCCTAACCTAGTCCCTGGCTGCTTGGACAATGCTGGTGAGGGCAATTTCTGTGTATTCCTACCAGACTACCTGTTCCTGCTTTCACCCTCATTGACTTCCTTTTCTGTGTTTGTTCAGGAGCTTCTTGTTCATCCGTGCAGGCTTCCTGGCTTTTTCACCTCATTTCCTCTTTTTTGGGATGCACTTCTCCTGAGCTTGGAGGAGATGACCTTCGAGTATCAACAAGCTTTCTTGGACCCTTCTTCCCTCCAGGGCTTTACCTCGTGGTATTCTACCAAGCAAATCCCTTAAGAGGCCGAAGTCTGCTCTCCTGAAGTCCAGGGCAGTGATCTTGCTGTGCAGCCTCCTCTCACTTGCACTCAGAGACTCAAAGGTCCTGGGTTCAATCCGTGCTGCCAAAAGAACAACTGTGAATCTGCATTACACACCGTGGAAAAAATGCTTGTGGGTAGTCTGTTCTAGTTCTCCCTGTGGAGTTGCATGGCTGCTAATGCAATGTTGGGGAAAGCTCAAAAATCTTGGGGGCTTAATCAATCTCTATTTAAAGAATCAACAGAAAATTTCCCTCCTCGGAGTCATATTGAATAAGGCATTTACCAAGACTGGCTGCACATGAGTTTAAAGGAAAATCTTTAAATTACACTTGTTATATTACCCAAGTAACATCTCTTTAACAAATGAAGACATGCTGGTGAAATTAATGTGAATGTTAAATATTCACTGCATGCAAGTATTCAATTTCTCATGCAGCATGTAGCTGTGACTACAGCCTTCTTCAGCCTGCATTCAGCCTCACATACTGTCATTCCTCTTTGCTGTTAGATGGATTTTTCTACCTTTTCAATGGACATAACAGAAAATTAAGATAATTTATGAAATTTTTTCAGATTTTTGTGGGTACAAAACTGCAGAGCAGCTTGTATGAAACTGTTCGTCTACTTCCTGTCCTGTTTTTGCAAGAATGGAAGCAGTGAGCAATTGTGCCCAAAGACCAGAATAATAATTAAAAGAACAATACCTTTGTGCTGAAGACAACCTCCAAAGAGGAAAAAAGAGTTTTCCCCCTCCCCTCATCATATGGTTCATTAAAATTGAAAAAAAAAATTCTGGAAAAATTACTTTAAAAAAACCTATATTCTTCTCAAGACATCAGTTCTTGACACTCTTTCTTTTAATGCAGAGTTCAGTGGGATTTCAGAGGTATTTTTGGAACTCCCAGCACAAAGACCAGGTACCTGACTACCCTTAACAAACCCACACTTACTGCTTACTCACACTAGTAAAAATGTCTGAAAAAAAATGTAGGAAGAAATACCAGACGCACACAAATTATCAGGTAAGTGTTCCTTCCAAAAGCAAAGTATTAAAATGGCAGTCAGGTATCCCAGTCAGATGTAAGGGATGTGAACTTAGGGACAAGTCCCAGAGCAATACTTTGCTTCACTCACAATATTCCATTGTTCTAAGTAAGAGGGAGCATTTGGTGGCAGGATATTGTAAATGCTTACGCTTTACAGCAAAGGCACAGGGCGCACAATAAAGTTGCAGGTAAAATGAGGAATATTTAAGAGAGAACAATGTTAAGTATTCGGACTTCTACTTAGTGAAAAGAATAAAACTCCAGGATCGACGATGTATATGCATGGTACATAAATATATGTATATATATAAAATAATAAGTGTGTATATACACATTTAAAAAAAGGATTTGTGCAAACTTAAGTTCAAGAATAGGGAAGAAATCTGAAGCAGGTACCTTTTAAAAATCTGAGTAGCAGATTAATAAAATTTCAGTACAAACACGGTTTATTATGTAACTAAGATACATGCATTTATATGCTGTTTAATGTATTTTGTTAACTATTTTTCATATATGTCATATCTAATGTACATATGCTTTATGTATTATATTTTAGTTACCATATTCTACATTACATATTAAAGTCACTTGGATTCAATGTCATGTTTGGTCTCTAGTCAACATCACATTATTGTTTTATATGACAATAATGAATTGCTGTTGTCCAGCTCTGCAAATTCTTTATTCAGAAAAAAATCCCTCCTACTGCTTATGCATAATTTATTTTCTTTAAATCCCCAGCCTATATGAAAGGCTTATAGAGGCAAAATTCACTGCTTCTCTAATTCTTCTCCTCTGTGTAGGACAACCCGCCTTATCAGTCAATCAGCACTGGGCAAATCAGAATATCACAATACTGTAATCTTATCCTAATAGTCTCATATTGAATATTTAAATGGATTCAGTCATAAGCATGTCACTCAATTACAAGGACTTTTAAAGCCCTTTTAACAATTTGATTAACACTAGCATAATAGTATCCCTGCATTAATACTCCTAAGTAGAAAATTGCAGAAAGGGAAGGAAAGAGCCCAGTTTTTCCATGATGGAACACCAATACACTGAAAGCTGGCGCAATCTGAAATTCAGCAGTAATCATACAAATACAAGAAAATACTAACCCACATATTCCTATCAGGGGGTCCTTTGGAAGGTTCACCTTGAGCAGTGAGGAAGGTAATGACGGGCACGGTAACGAAAATGAAAGGAACACGACTCAATTAATAATGTATTAAGAAGGAGCACCTTGTTTAACACTCATGGAACGAAGAAAGGCATGCTGCCGTAATTGCAGAAATTAGCAAAACGCCACGAAACACACACCAGGTGTTGTGCTAGGGATGCGCCAGGTAACAACCCACGGTGCCCCTCGGTACCTTCCGGCTGAGCACGTGTTGGCACAGGCCAAGGGGGGCTGGGGTGCTCACCTTGCGCTGCACAGCCCTGCTCTGATCTCCGACACGCGGCCTCCCGGGGGCTCTGCCGCCCACCCAGCGCTCACTCCATCACACACGAATAGCTTCAATCTGTCACTCCATTCCTGCAAACAAACAGCCTCGGCTGTTTCCAGCTGAGCAGCCTGCGCCCCAGGTCCCAGCTTTTATCACGGCATCCATTAGGCAGTAAGAATGAAGCGCACACCTGAACCTGTGCGCTTGTACCCAGTAACTCGGGAGGCTCTGCGAAACTGTAGACAGCTCACGCCTGGCCGCTCACCAGCCCGCGGGGATGCTCCACCAAGGCAGCCCCTACAGATTCTGGGGCTGCCAAAACCTGCCTTGAACCAAACTACCCAGGTGCGTTCCACCACGGGGATTTACCCACTCGGCACCTGTGTCCCCCGCCCCTCACAGCACCTGTGTTCGTCCGCCCCCATCGGCACCTGTGCCCCCCATCCCTCACGGCACCTGTGTCCCCCGCCCCTCACAGCACCTGTGCCCCACCTCTCCCTCACGGCACCTCTGCTCATCCTCTCCCATCGGTGCCTGTGTCCCCATCCCTCCCTCACGGGACCTGTGCCCGTCTGTCTCTCACAGCCCCTGTGCTCGGCCGCCCCTCACGGCACCTGTGCCCCCCATCCCTCACGGCACCTGTGCTCGTCCGCCCCTCACAGCACCTGTGCCCCATCTCTCCCTCATGGCACCTCTGCTCATCCTCTCCCATCGGTGCCTGTGTCCCCATCCCTCCCTCACGGCACCTGTGCCCCCCGTCCCTCACGGCACCTGTGCCCCCCGTCCCTCACGGCACTTGTGATCGCCCCCCCCCCACGGCCCCTGTGCCGCTCATCCCTCCCGGCCCCTGTGCCCCCCCGCCCCTCACGGCACCTGTGCTCGTCCACCACTTTTCGGCACCTGTGTCCCCCGTTCCTCATCGGCACCGGTGCCCCTCCTCCCTCACGGCACCTGTGCCCCCCCGCCCCTCACAGCACCTGTGCTCCTCCACCCTCATCGGCACCTGTGCCCCCCGTCCCTCACGGCACTTGTGATCGCCCACCCCTCACGGCACCTGTTCCCCTCATCCCTCACGGCACCTGTGCCCCCCATCCCTCACGGCACCTGTGTTCCCCCACCCGCCCCTCATAGCACCTGTGTCATAGCACCTGTGTTCCCCCACCCGTCCCTCACGGCACTCCCCGGCGGGACGCTGCTCACACCCGCCTCACCCCAGGAAGCCCCCAAATCTCAAGACACGAGGCGGGCTAAGTAGGAGAAGGGATGGGTGTTCCTGGAGGATGGGGCTGGGAAGGAGCCTGAGGGTGCCGACCTTCCCCTCCCGCCCGGCCCTGGAGAGCCGCGGGGGTCGCAGCTGCAGCAGAGCGGAGCCGCCTCCCACCTCCCCGGCGCTGTGGGTAGGCAGCTCCCTGCACTATCGGGGAGAGAGGACTCGGCTCTTCCGTTGCTGGAGGATTGGAGGGCTCTGCAGAAGGATCTGGACGGGCTGGATCGATGGGCTGAGGTCAACAGCATGAGGTACAAGATGGCCAAGTGCCACGCATTGGCCACAACACCCCCTTCAGCACTACAGGTGGGCACAGAGGGGCTGGAAAGTGGCACAGAGGAAAAGGCCCTGGGGGTGCTGGTCAACAGCAGCTGAACATGAGCCCAGGTGAGCCCAGGTGGCCAAGAAAGCCAATGGCACCTGGCCTGTGTCAGCAATGGTGTGGCCAGCAGGAGCAGGGCACGATTGTCCCCCTGTGCTCAGCAGTGGTGGGGCCACACCTCGAGTGCTGTGTCCGATTCTGGGCCCCTGAATTCAGGAAGGACGTTGAGATGTTGGAGTGAGTCCAGAGAGGGGAGTGGAGCTGGGGAAGGGTCTGGAGCACAAGTCTTGTGAGGAGCAGCTGAGGGAACTGGGGGTGTTTAGCCTGGAGAAAAGGAGGCTCGGGGGGACCTTATGGCTCTGCACAACTCCCTGACAGGAGGTTGTAGCCAGGTGGGGGTCAGGCCCTGCTCCCAGGGAACAGGGGATAGGGTGAGGGGACATCACCTTAAGCTGCGCTGCAGGTTCAGGTTGGACATTAGGAGGAAATTCTTCACAGAAAGGGTGATTAGACCTTGTAATGGACTTCCCAGAGAGGTTGTGGAGTCACAGTTCCTGGAGGTGTTTAAGGAAAGACTGGATGTGGCACTCAGTGACATGGTTGGGTTGACAGTGGCGTTAGGCCATAGCTGGGACTCAATGATCCCAGAGGTCTTTTCCAGCTTAATTAATTCTATGACTCCCAGGACATCATCGAGGAGTGAGTTCACCCCACAGCCGCTCTGGAAGGCTGCGCAGGGACCCCTCAGGAAGGTGGTGGGGGATTGCCCTGGAATGGCCCATGAGGGCTAGGGAAAGGCTCTCGGGTGCCAGCAGCATCTGTGAGAGATGTGTTTTCCAGAGATCCTGGGGATCTACCAGCAAACTTCAGGGCCCTGCTCTGGCTGGGGCACGAGGGTTGTGTGGGGTAGCTCGGGGTGGGAGAGGCTGGGAGACCTGAGGTAAAAGGGCAGAGCCCCAGCAGTGTGTGTGAAAACGTGCTCACTTTCATCCTCTTTCCTGGCACATATGGCAATGATTTCAAACCTATCTCAAACAGTGAAAAAAACCATGTATTTACTGCCACTCCTCCACACCAAATCCCAGGGCACTTGTAATAAGTTTGGAGCGAGGATGAATGCTTGAGCAGGTGGCCAGAGGTCTCCCAAAGAAGAGTAAACCTCGCCCAGGGTGTTTACATCCTGCTGTGAACTAGAGCAGTCTCTTTCATGCCAAACCACAAACTGCTGGTGGAAACCTGAGCTGAACTTCCTTGATGATCAGAGGAGCCTGGCTAACTTTCAGCACAGCCAGTTTTCATTTTCACACCTCTCCAAACTTGCTGGGACAAGAACCAAATGTATAAGCACACAGTGAACTCCTATTCCTGGGACATTGCTGACCCAGTCTCGAGCAGCATGTGTCAGAATATGCTAAAAAGGGGTTGTTTTCTCTCAAAAGTTTTCCCAATTTGGCTTTTTGAGGCTTGTGTGGTTTCTGCTGTTCACATAAATGTCAGTTTTGGCCCTCTGCATTTAGGTAAACCACGGTTAACTCCTAGAGTCTTTCATCTGAGAAAGTCTCTCATCTTTCATGGCACGCAGTTTCTTCCCTTCACTGTAAGGCAAACCTTGCTCCAATGCTCACAGAGGCTGCACGTTCCCCGGAACAGCGTGCAGAGATCCGCTCGTCCTGGCTTTTCACCCGCCGGCCTCGGTGGTGCATCTGCGGGCACGCTGCCTGCCAGATTCACCCCAGAGCTCCTCCGTGGGCTCTGCACAGCCCGAGCTGAGCCTGTAGCTTTGCTGCTCTGGGCACACACACCAGTTAACCAGCACCATCCTGGGTGCTTTTACACGCCACACCTTCAGTTCCACGTGGACAGATCTCCGCTCTTTTTATCCCAGCGGAGGTTTTAACGGATGGCCATCCAGCAATGACTAACTCATGCAAGAAATGGCTCTAAATACTTCTGTGCATTTGTGAATAAGCATAAAGTGCTACAAAGCTCAAAGTAGTGTGCTGGGAAACAGTCCAGCCAGATGGAAACAGTCCATCAAATACCACAAGAAGCCCAGATACTTACAGTGCATCTCTTCCCTCTGCAGATTAGGGAGGCTTTTCTGCCTTCTTAGATGCTGAATAGATGTAAGTACGACTACAGGATTGCCAGCAGGTTCAAAATACTCACAAATATCATGAATCCTCGACTTTTTTGGGGGAATTTCTTAGAGTCTTTCTTTCAGTTGTAGAATTCTGCTTAGGGCTCCCCTGCAGGTCCTTTTAGGATTTCTAATAGCCAAAATGCATTTTTTACTCAAAACTCCAGTGCCTTTAGCCCTACAAATAGCAACAAATCCACACTGTGATCTTTTAGCAAGGCAGAGAGAAAGGCAGGAAAGACAACAGCTTTCCAGTAGGTTAGCTGCATCCTGTTTCCTTAAGGCATGTAAAGCTTGGGTAATGAAAGGGAAGAGGGGATTTGGGCAAGACTGGAGGATGAGAGGTCCTGGAATTTCAAGAGAGTCATGAGGTAGCTGCAGAAATACTGGAAAGTTATGGAGGACCAGTGGTGCTTGTGATAAAACTGGTATCTCCAAACCAGAGAGATGCTGTCTTAATGCTTCCCTCTGCAGAGTCAAGCAACTTCTGAGGAGCCAGGGCTCTCGTTTTAAACAGCTTTCTCACCACCACAATTGTGGTAGAAACATAGAATATTCTGAAATACAGGTTCAAGAAACTCCTTTCTGGTGGTGGGAGGGGAACCATTACCCTCCCAGATGAAACTTGGCTTGTGGTCACTGAGCACCTGAGGCTGGTCACTGTGAGCAGGAAAGGACAGTGCTCTGGCAGTTAATAAAGAAGTAAAACCTTCATCAGGAAGGGACAGGTTTGCATTCTGTTTCATGTCCTAAGCTCTCTCCTCCTGGAAGGATTTATTCCAGTCTCTCCCCTGTATCTAAGCCATAACAATGAAAAAAAAAATTCTTCCAGTTTAAAAAAAAAAAAGCAAACAAGTAGAAAAATCTCCATTGTGCTAATGATAGAATAACTTGCAGTGAGATGTGGCATGATTTAGAGTTTTTTTTTGCAAGTATTCTAGACACCATTTATATTAGTGCCAGCTTAAAAGTGTCTGATTGCTACTGTTGTTGCTAGAGCTAAGTCTGATAAAAGGAATAATCAATCATGATAGGACTGAAATGGGCTATGTCCTGTTTGAAGGCTTTATTAATATAGATTCTGGACAGATTATAGGAGTTTAAAATGCTGTTTATTGCCATTTCATTGGGCCATTGGATTGAGCATTATAGAGCCTGTGACCATCAATTACTCACCCAAAACCTGCTTATATCAGCTACATACCTATGGTAAGAAGTGTAAATATATATCCATGATATACATATAAACTCAAATCGTACTCTCTATGCAATTCGATATTTACTATGAGCCATTCTGAACTGGAACTTTGCTATAGTACACCCATGAGATATCTGTTTCAGCTGTTCAAACCTTCGTGGGGAACACCAGGGCTGAGCAGTCGGCTGGGTAAAGCCGAGGTTAACTGCATTCCCGGGGCTCTAAGATCTAATTAAGTAGAATTGCTGGAGCCTGTGAAGGTGGAAGTGTCATGTCAATGCTGTGTTCTCTTGGTATGTTCAAAAACATACCATTGTAGAATCTGGCAAGCAAAGCATAAAGTTTAAACAATTCACTCCTTGTGTGATGACTTCTTAAGCGAGATGATCAGGTAAACTGACATCTCAATACTGTTACCTGTTTGTTCTTCATAACTGAAAGAGCTTCTCAGCTGCTTTATGTCATGTTCCTTTATCTCTGAAAAGTCTGTTACCTTACATCTCAATTCATTAGCTTTTAGCAGCTTGCCCTTCAAAAATCCCATTCTTCTGAAATTTCTTGGCATCTCTACAGCCTCCAGTTATTAATATGGAATTGTGACTATTTCAATGTCAAACATGTTTGATCTCTTAAATACCTCAGACTGTAGCTACTGAATGCTCCAGTAATACTGAAGGTTATTAACAAGCCAGGGATAAGTAAGGATGGCTGCAAAAACACTGGCTTGAAGATTTTAAAAGTTACTTTCTGAGCTCCATTTGCAGAAGGTCGTCTTACAATACACTTAGAAACACATGGGACAATGAGGTAGATGTGAGGATAATAGAAATAAAATCTGTGGGGTGCTTTGGGGTTTTGTGGAGCTTTTTTGTTTTTGTTTGTTTGTTTGGGTTTTTGTTGTAGGTTGGGGACTTTTCTGGGTGGGGAGGTTTGTTTATTTGTTTTTTGAGGGGGCAGGGTTGGTTGTTTCAAAATCTTGAGATGGGGAAGTATAGTCCTATCTAGAACTCTTGTCAGCAGCTGTGCTTCAGGCTGAGCAGAACTGAGTAGGGAACAGGGTATTGGCTGCCAAGAGCCTACGTGCACTTCTCTGGAGTGTAATATGCTTCTGCTATGAATAATTCTTAATTTAAAATAGCAAAACAAAAAAGCTGGACCCATTCTTCTACACTACACTTTGTACTAACAAAGCTGAGGGAGCTGCTCAGTAATCATATCTGGCAAGAAAAGCTGTTTCCAAACGTGAATCAAGTCCAACACAAAACAAAAATTCGACTTGTGACTACAGGCTGTGAAGGGAAAATTACTTATCACAGTATGGCACAAAAATTAATTCTTCATAATTGCAAAAATTTCTCATCAAGTTATAACAAAAAGTTACTATTTTATCTTAGGATTTTGAAGCCATTTGAGATACTGAACTTTATGAAAACAAGCAAACCCAGTATGCGGACACGGCATGCAGATTGATTTTTAACTCACCTTGAGGATTGCAGATCATGGACCCTTAAGGCTTGGTCCAAATTTATATAATTTATTTTCCTAAAATTGCTGGGATCTGCTATCATGGCTTCTGCTTGGGATAGAAATGCTAGGATTGAAGGTGAATGCTGACTATCTGAAGGACGTAGTAAGTTATTTTAACCATCATTTCATTTACACTCCCAGGGTTGGAAAACAGCTTAGGCAGACTTGTCTTTGTTGGTTTATATGTCATTATTCACATCATAAATGTCAAGGATTAGAGAAGAAATACTAGGGTTGAAAATATCTCCTGTAGAAACTTCTTAGTGGTCAGAATCAAAGAACTGGGAGGCAACGGAGAGATGAAAATAATATGACTGTGCCAGTATGTGGCAATGTCATGTCCTTCTGGGAACAGACTAAGAGAAAGTACCTTAGTAATACATGCAATTTTCATCTGCCTCCACCCTTGCAATTTTCTCAGCTGACAGTGTTCTACAAGTTTTTAGGATGGCTCAGTCATCTGCTGCTTGATATTTCTTTGGTTTGACTTCTCCTTTCCTATCGTTTTCTATGTCAAGTATTCTTTAACTGTGTTTAAAGTTGGCAGCAACAGTGAGGAGGCTTTTGGCATGGCCACAGTTGCTTTCAAACAATGGTGGTAGTCTTCTCACCCCCGGGCACAGGGGAGCAGGAGAGAGCTGTGGAACTTTCCTCCCCATGAACTGCTCTGCTTTCGTGCTTAGGGGTGAGGAGTGCTGGCTTGTCCCTGTAGGGGGACCCTGCCTGCTGAGGTCTGGGGGAAGGCTGCCACACAGGGACCCTGCCTGCTGAGGTTTGGGAGAAGGCTGCCACACAGGGACCCTGCCTGCTGAGGTCTGGGGGAAGGCTGCCACACAGGGACCCTGCCTGCTGAGGTCTGGGGGAAGGCTGCCACACAGGGACCCTGCCTGCTGAGGTTTGGGGGAAGGCTGCCACACAGGGACCCTCCCTGCTGGGTTTGGGGGAAGGCTGCCACACAGGGACCCTGCCTGCTGAGGTTTGGGGGAAGGCTGCCACACAGGGACCCTGCCTGCTGAGGTTTGGGTCCATGAGTGCTACCCCAGTCACCCGCAGGTGGGACTGCTGCTGAGGATTACTCAAAAGCTGTGTAATGCCAGAGTAAGCATCGTGTGGGAATTGCAGGCTCACGCTGTTGACAGCAGAGGGATATGGCGAGGAGGAGTGAGCACTGGGATGCTGTCCAGCTCTTTTGCAGTTGCTAGAGCCAGCTTGCCTTCAACATCTGTACTCAGGATTGCCTGCAGGAAGAGAAATGGTGTTCCACTTTATTCTAGCAAACTGTCTCAGGAGGGTTTGGCTCTCCAATTCCTCGCATTTTCTCCTTCTCAGATTTGTGTGAGCATGAAAAGAGAAGGAAATAGTGGCAGCTGTACCCATCAGAGGAACCAGGTGAGCCAGACACAAATATATCAGACAAAAGAAACGTGTATGATTTCTGCATTTCATTTGCCGTTTCTTGTGGACAAACTGTATAAGGGTGTGTAGCAATTTTTGTTTTTACCTTTTGTTTTCTGAAACACCCATTCTAATAATAAAATGTGTGACTCAAGAAGCCCTATTAAAGTCACTGAGACTAGGTCAAGGTGGTGTTTAATATGATTAAAGATTGTGAAATTGGATGGTAAGCATTTACTGAATAACTGCCATGAGATGCTTGAAGGTGGTCCAAGAGGATGGAATCTTTGGGTGTTGGATCCTCTATATGCTAAAAAGGGCAATGTTTCCAGATACTGGAACTCTTGATTAATTCTTCAGCAAACCACAGTGATGTCTGCCTTTACCTGAATATCCTCTCTGTGGTGGGGGAAATAATTTGTAGAAAGTGGAAGTTTCTGCGTGAGGTTACCAGTAAAGTTAATCCTATTCATTAAAAGAATGCCTTTTAGTTGTTGATGCTGTTGAATTTTGATAATTGAAACAATTAAACCTAAATCTTTAGGTCTTTTCTAACTGTCAGTAAGATTAGGCTAAAGGTCTTTGAAATTTTTCTTAATATACAAGTTGGAGCTGTCACAAGGAATAGATGAGTTGCTTAATGTTTAACTAAAAATTACTTAGTTAATCTCTTGCATGTTTTCTTCATGTTTTGGCCTATGGAAGGGCTGTTCATTATTTCAGAATGTCTTGGCTCCAGTCCATCTGCAAGACCTCATTTTTCTTTTGAAATTTGTAGTCTTCGCAAGCTTGGCATCTGTGATATCACGAACAATGAATTACTGTGGCTGGAAGTCTCTGGAATTAAAAAACCCTCCTCCGTAAGAACATAATTTTTTTTACAGAATTGGGATTTGTTCTGAGGAAACACAGTTGACAAAAAAAAAAGTTTTCAACGATAACAGATTTTTCATCTTTTTTTTCCCCCTCCAAATGAACTGAAGTCCTGATGCCGAGGACTTGCTCTTTAAATAAATGGGATCTTTCTCTCCTCTCTTGGCAACAGCAGGAGTATTCTTGTGCTGTATGACAAGGCTAGCTGGTGCTATATTTGTCTTGTAGCTGTACACACATTTGCAAGAGGTTGTTTAATAAGAGAAAGGCAAAAAGCCAATACAGTTTAACGAAAGTTTATTCTACCACAGCCTGAACTTTCTGGGTTGGCTTAAAGACAAGGCTGCATACTTGTGGAGGATCAGGGAATATCATTACTGATATGAAATTAAAACTTTCCTGAGTTGTCTCTGAAAAGATCGGGGCTTTGTGGAGAAGGAGGGGGGCGTGGGGGTGTGACAGGACGGACGCTTTTAAAATGGAGTTCAATAGATGTTTGGGTGCATCAGCAGAAGAGGAAAAAGGAAGACAAGAGGGTGGGGAAGAAGACATTAATAATGCTGGCAGTAGTGCTGTCCATGAAGAGCTGGATTTGGTACAAATGTACCCTACCTGTCTGCCTGAACAATATATGAGAGTGAAATTCACTCTGACAGCGTACCTGACGTGCTGGCTGTTGTTGAAACTCTGCAAGGTAAGAAATTTTAGTACAAGTCTGTGGTATTTTTAGTTAACTTCCCCTGTGCTTAAAATACAAATTGATCAAAGTCTCTGCTGAAGCATTCAAGAATTCATTACTATGTACATGCAGTTTCCTTCATGTTTTGTTAGTAGAAGGAGCTTCGTAAATATTGACATTGTACCCAGAAACAAGTGATCCAACAAGGGAAAAATTGTATGGGCTACTAATAGAGTACTACACAAAGCAATACCTTAGTAATTGCTAGCCAGTTTATCTCTGTATGCTGTTACATAATTGCAAGGGTTTCAAGATTATTTTAGATTCCTTTCTAGGTGCAATTTCTTGTCATGTTCTTCGCTGGTTTACATTCATCTCTTGTGGTGGATGAGCACTGGAAGGTATTTTAACTCTGAAAATGTGAACCTTAGAAAAGTAAAGAATTGGGTGGGGGTTTGTAACATTTTTGTCAAATATAATGGAGTTTTTAAGGTCGTGGTGGGACTTATTTTAAATTTTATCTGACCACATCTAATGAAAATAGTTTTGCCTAATGTATTACTGGATAGGGAAGCAACAAGGCAATGGACCAGGTGTAAATGCTATAGTTCATTCATTTCATTCCTTGCAGAAAGCTACTGTAATGTTCAGATCCAAGCAAAGAAACATTGAATTCTACAAAAGTAATAGAATTTAAGGTTTTAGGTTTAAGCAAAGAAGCACTGAGACATTTGAGCTTCAAATGCTGCTGGTTACAATGGTGTAGCAAGGCTGTAATAGTAAATTTAGAATGTGTAATAGATCTTTATTCTTCTGTTTCTGCATTCAAATCTTACTGTTGTAGGCATTTAGTTGATGGGCAGATCACCACGTAGATCAAAACAAATGTCAAGGCCATGTTTACTGGCTGTTTTTTCTTCAGAAATATGTGACAGAGGAGATCCATGAGGATGATGATGGGGTGGAGAGCGCAGGAGTGGGACCAGGTGGTGCCTCAGCGGCAGCAAGCCCTCTCTTCTGTGTGCATGGAATCTCTGAGGCAGTAGCTGCATCAGGTTTTCTGACAGCACAGCTAGGCAAAAATATAACATCAAAGTGTAAATGGAACACTGCTAACAGTTTTGTGTGTTGGATTGCTAGATAGCTTTGTTCCCATACATATTCCAGATTTGTAGTGTCTGCTCGTGTCTGTATGTAGCGTTTACCCTGTGGTGCCAGTTGCTTGCATTAGGGGGCAGATAGAGACCCTTTCATATGACTTTGTCTCGTATTTTTTCTGCAGGGTTCTTTTGTGAGGCTGGCCGAAAAGGGACAGGAACCCACACAGCTATGGGGGTGGAGTAAACAGCCCTAGGGCAGGTGCCAGAGCCAACTTGTGAGCCAGAGTCCTGGTCAACACACACTTCCTGATGGTTTTGAGGAGTGCCCATCCAGGGTGGGGAAGGTTGCACCTTGTCTGGCTGCTGATTGGTTTGATTTGTTCTCTTATGGTTTGACCTATTTGCAGCCGTTGAATTTGGAGTTTTTAAGAGCCATACCTGTAACATAGAATGAGGCAGAACCTCATCTGGGGCTGCAAGTCTGGTAGGTGGTCTTGGTGTGTGCAACAGCTTCAGTCCCTGGGCCCGACTGCCTGTGCATAGATTTTTTTGTAGATTAATTGTGAAGCGTGCACAAAATGTTGAGTGGTCAGCACACAATGGTCTTGCACAATGTGCACGAATTATCCTGTAGGATAAATGGTTGTTCCATTTCTTTGTGGATAGTTTCTTAAACAACAGGAAGGATTTTTAAAATACTTAATAAGCTAGAAGAGATGTTTCTGTCTGTGGTTTTATGTGCTTGCATACGGCATTACATTTGCACAGCGCATATAAGTTTTTCGAGTTGGGAAGGAACAATTCATGCTACAATAAAGTAGAGTGAGGAGAGATGTAACTTCTGCTAAAATCACAGATTTCTGCAGAAAGCTTTCTGAGACCCTTACAATGCTCCAGCTAAGCCAACAGGATAGCTAAACCTCTAATTTATTAATGCTCCTTTCTTGCTGAGCTTTCTTAAAGACCGTTCAGATTTGAGACCCCACTTTCTTATTTCCTGACACTCTTCCATGATTTAAATCTCTTCCAAGTCCTAATCCATTCAAAAAGTGCTAATTTTTTTCTCCTTCCTCCTCACAAGAACAAAAACAGCACAGTGTTGCTTTTTCTCAGGTTCTGCAACTTGGCAGAACCTAGCAATCCTGCTGTAGTGGGAAGGGAGGGAAGGCCAGCAGCCCTGAAATGCTGCTGTGTTACAGAGGCACCCTTTGTGACAGATTGTGTGCATCCCCTATACATCCAAACATTTCCAGTTCTTGGCTACAGACAGGGCCCCAGGTGCTCATGACTTGGAAAATATCAGGGACTCCCCATAAGTCCTTATCAGTGCTCCCCCAGGAAGAGTTACGTGTCCTTTGTGTAGGGGGTGTGAGATGAGCTGTGTGCCTCGCCCTTCTGTAAACTAACGCGAAGAGAATGAGGACAGACTGTGTTTAGCAGGTGAGAAACCAATCTGAGTGTACTCCCATGCAGTTTGAAATGAAGTTTAGCTACAAAATAATCAAATTCCACCCATGTGTCATGGGAAAACAGGCAATAAGCCTGTCAGAGTTCAAGAAGCGTCTTTGTAGACTGCCACCTGGAAAATTTCCCACTCGTGTTTCCCTGAGGGAAGCTTCCATTTCCAGGGGTCACCATGACTTGTGGGGATGAGGGAAGAGACTTCAAATCTTTCTTTAATTCAGATTTAACATGTTTAGTTGAATTGATTCTCTGTTTCAATAGTTTACAATACTGCAGTAATTTTTTGTACCTCTGGATATCAAAACCAGCTGGTGATTTCCCTGTTATTTACTATACCTAAAGCATTTTCTGTCAGCTCACCTGGTATTTCTTTAACAGTCTAAAGACTATACAAAAGGCAAAATAATGATGACACAGATCTGTAATTCAGCTTCTTGTCTTGTCTCTGTATTTTTGAGTACTGGGTTCTACAGAGCTTCCAACTGCTCTTGCTATGAACTTCTACATGCCATGTAAACCTGTGAGAATGGATCCCGAGTGAAAGATTAAATCACTGTCCTATGGTTTAGGTAACGGGCTTAACACTTAGCTATTCAATAGATGTATCACTCTGTGTTCATAATATTGCTCTCCTTGGCTCAGGTCATTGCCTGTAAAGGGGATAGGAAATTTGTTCGATTTTATTTCTTAATTTATTTTGATTTTTACTTCTGGTTATAAACATTGTAGGGCTGGACTATCTTCCTATAAATATGTGGCAATGGTAAGGGCAGCCTGTGCAACAGAATGGGATTAATCCCTTCCAAGGGGAAAGAGAAGCCTGGTTTTCCTGTACTGTGAATGAATTTTCCAGCCATTAGCCTGTGATCACAAGGAAGTGTAGGGGCACTGCCTGCCTTCTTTTGCCACCCTTTTGAGGAAAAAAAGGGTGCAGAGAGGCACTCTTTAGCCCTTTCTTAGTTGCTGACTTCTAAAAGATCTTCAGTGAAAAGTGTGGCCACTTCTGGAGGTAACACTCGTGTTTTCCACACCAACGGTTTGGAAGCTCTAAGACAGAGGTGGTTTCTTCAGGAGAGGGTTTTCTCTGGTTTCCAAAGGACAGCCCCTAAGAAAATGGTCTAGTGAAGGGGGAGAAGACTATCAGATACATCTTCTTGTAACAATTTTATAGTGGTTAGATGCAATTGTTTCCTGCCAAACATGCTGCTGCTCTGTTTTTAACACTCTCCACCTACTCTGCTGAGAATGTTTAACTACTGTGAGTTTTAACCATGAAAACGTTGGGTCTGGAAAACCAAATCTGAGGTTCCTATATCTTTTTGAGTTGTTTTTCAACATGACTTATTATAGTCACAGAAAGATTTTGACAGAGGAAGGAGCTGGACCTTAGTATACAGAATATGGGACATGGGTTTAACCAGTGGACAGTCCTTCCTGGCAGGTCACACTTGGACCAAAAATTCTCTGTGAGGAGCTGGCTAACTCCCTTCACAGCTATTTTCCAGCTACGTTAAGCGTTTGTTGGAAATTACAAGGGCTTGGGGTTTTTTTGTTTTGTTTTGTTTTGTTTTGGTTTGTTTGTTTGTTTTTGGTTTGTTGGTTGGTTGGTTGGTTTTGGCTTTTTTTTGTGTGTGGGTTTTTTCTTTTTGTTGTTGGTTGGTTGGTTGGTTTTGTTTTTGTTGTTTTAGGTTTTGCTGTTGTGTTTATTTGTTTTTGTTATTTGATATGCTTACGTGGTCTTGCTGCATCTCTAACTCCTTCCTAATATCTTTTGAACACCCTGGCCAATCTCAGCAAAATCTGAGCGAGGTAGAAGTAAACAGAGTTCACAGAAGGAGGTAGTCAGGGAGTGAAAACAGACTTAGCTAATGCTCCTCCTGAGGGAAAGGCTCCTGCATAAAACAGTCCCTTATTAAACATCAGGAATTTTGTAAAATGATTCCATTTCCACACTGGAGCACTGCGGAGCTGTAGGGGCGAGGACTCTGTTGAGTCAGCTGCTTGCAGAAATACATGTTTTCCCAGTAAAGTGTTTTTGGTTTGGCTATTAATGGAACTCCACTGAAGCTTACTGTTTGTCTTCAGTCCTCAGAGTAAAAGCCAAGAAGTGGCTTTAAGAAGTGCAACTTGAGACAACTAAAGAGGGGTGTTTTGCAGAAAGCTTTAAATGTTCCCTTCTGCCTCCCTTTGGAACATTGACTTTTTCAGCTTTCAGCCAGAATACTCAATCTCCTTTCACTCATTTGGTCAAAACTTCCAATACTTTATTTAGGGTCAGGCTCTGAGGGTGAACAGTCTGATTAGATACACTTAACTCCTAAAACATCATAAGATGTTCTATGGGGCTTGTTTTGTTTAGGGGTAATATTTCTGAATCTGTTTTCCTTCAATTTATGCTCCAATTTTCTGGATTCCTCTGGGCCAGAAATATTTAAACAATCTGTTTTATATGGGAATAGTACTTGCAACGCTGGGTAGAGCTAAGTGCTGTAGAGAGACAAAGCAATGAAAATGGAAAACATCAGAGGGAAAATTGGCATGTATTGAACCTGACAATGAGCTTGGTTCACACTGGTTTCTAATTCTGGGCAGAGATTCAGTTCTTTATGGGCAGTGTAGACCATTCAGCACGTGCTGGGGACTTTGACTTCTTCCTTTCCCCACTGCAAAAAGCCAGCAATTGAAAATTTTCCAGTATCTTTAGTATTCATCAAGCCATCTCCTGGGCCCAGCTCTGAGTTACAAGCAGTGTGTTCAGAGTGCAGGCTGTGAAAGACTGATGTGCAGAACAGTTCCGAAACATTCTTTATAAACCTGGGGAATGATTGCTGGAAAAGCCAGCCACATCCCTTTTTTACAAGCTCATTCTCTTAAAATTATCACACCTTCATTTGCATGGGAGAATGTGCTCAATAGCTACTTTTCAGTGGAACTTTCTCAGCTACCACAGTCCTCAAAAAACACTCTCAGTCAAAGCTGCATTATTTTCTTTATGCTGTTAAATTAAGCCCAGCTCTTGTAACAAACCTGCAGGCTTGTGCAGCACTGCAGCTCATGAATCAGGGCACAACTTTCTTGCTGAATTGTGACTTGATGATTAGCTTAAAAAAATTAGACTGAAATCCTGCATGACTAACAGAGTACATAGAGTGGATTAAGAACCTGTAAGCAGATGACTGAGAACAAATCACTTCTTGTGCATACTGGAATATTTGATGCTCTTCCTAGAAAGTTTCTCATTATTACAGAAATCTGAGAAGGTGCTGTATTTTTTTTTCTCCTCCTGATGTTTTGTGTTGGAAGAAAAAGCAGAACTGGTGTTGGGAAGAAATAAAACTTCTCACTTGGGGCTTCAAGTGTGGTGCTCTGAATGTGATTATTTACGAATCTGGATGAAAACTGGCAAATAAGGAGGAATTTGTGCTGTTAAAAGCCTTTAATAAGGTGTTGCCAGATAGCAAAATGTTTAAATACCCACAAAAATGCTTGGGCAGGGCAGTTTTAAAAGTTGGATAGATCTCTCTACTGTTCAGGAGCAAGGAGTGAAACACAATTTCCATTTCTAAATAACAACAAAAGTATTCTTTTTACACACTTGAGTTTGATTATTTTGGAAACTTGCATTTGCACTGAGAAAGAATGTGTCTAAGTGTAAAAAGGCTGTTCCTTGTAGAGCCATCAGCCTTCAGTCCTACTAACCCCAACTTCTGTAAAAATGTTGTAGAATAATATGGATAATTAAAAACAAACAAAAAGCAAGAAACTTTTATCCCTGTGCTTTGAATTTTAATAGATATATTGAATTTTTCCCTTAGTCACAGGCAGGTTTTGTTCTCTAGCTTTGTTTTTGCTCTTAGCTTCGTTTTTGGATGAAATCAGTGAATTTATTTGTAGATTACAGAAAACAGTATCATTTTGGTTATGGTCATTGTAAGTGGACTGTCATTTAGATCCTAGCAAAAGAGAATGGCAGGATGAACCTTGGGAGCTCACCTTTTCTGTCTGAATGCAATAGATGAGATTGTAGTGTTGGGGTTTAGAGAACTTCCAGGTAATAGAGGAATCCAGATAGAATTATTTACCATAGTACAGCTGCAAGCCCTGAGCACAGACCCAAGCTCACAGGCAAATTTTCAAGCAGTGTGCATCCAGGTTTACCCACTCCAAAATCTCTGACCCACGCTCTGCCGGAGGGGCAGTGCCACAGGATGTGCAGCCACCAAGCTGAACCCCAGGGTTTACTGTCCAGGTGTGTTAAGATAAGCTGATGTCAGCGCTGCTGTTTGCTTTAGCCATTCCAGCTGATTTTCTGTTTCAATAAAAGCGATGCCCACGAAGGCAGACAAGGTCCAGGTAACATCCACTTCTGTGAATCTATCCCCTGGACAGCCCCTGGAAAAGCTGGCTGGTATAAATGTGCTGCAAAGTTGTTTACTAAAGCCTCATATATTGATTAACAACATACTCCGGTGGCATGTATGAGACAGGAAATTAACAGGATAAAAGATACAGCTTTTTATAGCTCCTCCTGTATTTTCTACCTTTTTTCTGGTAATTATAGTTGATATTATTCCCCAGAAAGCAGTATGAATTTTCTATATTAAATTATATGGGAAAGAATGTCATAGTGTTTTTTATACTTCATGTATTCCTTCAGAGCTAAACTGAAAAGAATTGGGGGGGGAGAAAACCTAGTATTTGGAAAACATTTTGTGAATGTTTCTGTGCTGCCAAGGCAGACAGATAGCTTTCATGCTCAGACACAAAGTTATGGGGTGGGGCAGGCAGAAGGGATTAATGCTGTTTCCATATGAATAAGTAGGGGTTTTTTGGTATTATTTGCTATAATCCTATTAGCACAATGGACAAGCCTCATACAGTTTGGTAGCCAGTCTCTCCCTGCTGAAAGAGAGACCAGGCCCTTAAGGTGTGGTGAGAAGCGCGTGGGAGATAAACTAGAATGTGCAAAAAATATTAATGTCAATGCTCAGGGGACAATAACTTTCATAATGTTGCCAGTTAAAGTTTTCAAATTGGCATTTTTTCCCTTGAAGTCCCAGCTTCTGATTTTAAAAAAACAAACACATTCTCAGGTGCTATAACTGCAGAGGAAAACTGAAATACCAATTTGCCGCAGAAAGTTCTTAAACAATGAGTCTTTCATCCTTGGACTTGTCTATCATCTTTCAAGTATTTTAGAGCTTGGATCAGCTTGCAAAAGATGCTGATTATAATAGCTGCTGGATTGACTTTTTTCTTTGTTTAGTCCAAATAAAAATTCTAAATGCATGAGTACAGCAGTATTCATCAGAAAAGTGCAGGCTTTCATTTCACTTCCCACATAAATAGCCAGCCAAGATGCCCAGCAGAGAGAGAGTGCAAGGGGACTGACATCAGCAAATGCAATGGAAGCAGGGGAAAACCTGAGAGAGAGACAGAAAGGGTAAAAAAAAAAAAAGAAAAAGAAAAAAAGGAGAAAAAAAAATTTGCATTTTAGCTGCTAGAAGCAGTCAAAGGCTTCCAGAGCAAATCTGCACACAAGACATCCTGAGAAATGTAGTGGTCATAAATGGTGGAAGGCTTCCCATTGTCCATCAGACCAGTGTTTGCCACTCTCCTGGGATGACAATTGCCTGTGGAATTGTGGGGGTGACAACATAGGGTGGCACTAATTTTAAAAAAGTGACCTCGGTGTGATCTCACAGAATTTCCAATCTTGCTGAAACCAGGGCTCTGCATACATCTTTGTTTCCATGGATGAAAATGGATGTGTGCTCTTTTTCATCCTGTTTGCTTCCAAGCATCTGTCAGTCCTAAGAGAATGGAACCTTTGGCTCCATTGATGCCTTAGGATTTTAGCTTTTATATTTTCATATGTTTGTAATCCTGCAGTTCTTTAGTGTGTAACTCTGAGCTCCATACAGAGTGTTAGCAACTGCTTTTCCCATTTTTGTCAGACACAACAATTCCTCTCCAGGCCTGAGAATCAAGGACACCTCACTGCTTCAGGCCCCGAGAAATGGAAACAAAAGTGAGTTGGGGGGGAGCAAACTGAGAGAATGGGACTGCACTGCCTGAAGCTGGAATTGGACAATTAACCTCTGATATGCAAATGGCCAAAACTTCTATCTGTCCCAAAAACGTGTGGCTGTGTCCATCCTGGGCGCAGTCTCTGCGAGACTCCTGCACTGCCCAAGGTGTGCCCTGTGAAGGCCTTTCAATAAATCCCTGCCCTTTATCCTTTCACTCTGTCCAGCCTCTGCTCCAGGGCAGCCTCTACAAGGCATCACCATGGTCCTCATTCAGAAGTCCCGTGCAGAGCAATGTTTATTTAGTGCTGGGGACCACTAATACAGATCCCCAGGAGAGCAGCAGCCTGGCTGGAGCCAGTGTTTGTCCAAACCCTGATCTCTGGAAACACAGATGGACTGAGGTCCATCCCACAGCACTGTCTTCCCACATGTGCTCAAACCAACTGTGCATTTCCGATTCAGTGGAGTTCATCCTTTCCAGACTGAGAAATGTGCACGGTCCTGTGTGAGCACACCGAAGATTTGGGTTCACTCCTGTTCCTGCTTCGAGCTTCCAACAGGACCTTGGATAAACTGCTTCATCTCTGCATCAGTTCTTCATCTTCAGGAAAAACTTGCTTATTCCCAGCAGGACTTAGGCAGCTCTATGAGAGGGAGGATGTGCATAGTGAGCCTCTGGTTTGGGCAGCAGCCTGTAGCTACCACTGCATTACAGAGAGGAGGTGGAAGGGGAAATGGCCTGCTCATCAGCAGGAGGGAGGAATGTCAATTTGAATAACGCCTGCAATTTGTAAGCTAAAAAAGGTCCAAAATTAATGGAACATCTAAGTTTTCAGATTAGATTTATTTTAGAGTAGTGTAATAAAAAAATGGTAGGACATTGCCGAGAAGCTTATGCAACTGTTTTTGGCTTTTAAATGCCTTTTTTTGGTGGTGCTCATGCCTCGAACAGTTCCAACCCCTAATTGCTTGTTTATCAGTCCATTTCTTCCACCCACACACACACACTTGTAGCAACACAACTCTTAGTAAGTTGCACAAGTTGAGGAGCAGACATGTCAGGAAACCTGATTTCTGTCTCACTTGGCCCAGTAAATTTTCACTTCCATGGAAGTGCCGTGTTTCAAGAGTACAGTCCACAAGCAGTGCAGAAACAGGTGAGAATATTGGTCAGCTGGAACTTCCTTACACCGTTGTGTAAGCCCCAACAGCGTGGGACTATACCACATTCTCACTAGCTGTCAAAAAGTCTTTCCAAGAAAACCAAACCTCCCTAGACAAGGTCAGGACCTGTGTTGTAAAATATACACCAGCTATGAAACGATCCAGGGACTATTCTGTTAAATTATCAGAGAGAAGTCATTGTTTCAGCAGATCAGAGGAGAAACCCCAGTGCCTCAGGGTTATTCACACGTTGTGTTTGATCCTGCTGTCGCTTTGCTCTTCCCCTGAGCAGCACCAGGAGTGAATTGTCATCAGATGAAAAAGACAAGTTTAGAAACAGGAACCATCTTTATTTGCGAGTTCTTCAGGTTAAGAACAGAACTCAAGAAGTGACTTTGCAATGGCTTATAAGATAGAAGTGTGCAGAATCAAAAATGTGTTTTTCAGAAATCTGATAACTTCCTTTGTTTTCAAATATGTGATCCTCGATGATGTGAAATGGTTTAGAAGACATTAGTAGCGGTTTTTTCTTTGTTTGTTTTATTTTCAGAATATCAGAATGCGGTTTCAGAAGCTGTTTTTTCCTAAAATGGTTTACTACTGCCACTACAAAAATGGTAATTATTTATAAAAAATAGGGAGTTACATAAAAGGAAACAAGCTGAGAGAAAAGGCTAAAAATGAGCATGGAGAAAGTAGATAGTGTTGAAGGCTATTTTAGAACAAATTTCAGGAAACTTCATTGTTCAGGGATAAGCCAATTTTGCTTTAAATTATTCATTTATAAATAAATAAATAAATTTAATATTTATTTATATTTATTTATAAATAAATAAAATCAGGTATAGCTTCAGGAGTTACCTATAGTTACATGTGGTTCACTCTCCCTTCTTCTCATTTTTATGAATCCCTTTGCAGTTTATCTCTAAGCTCCCCAGACCTGCAGTGCCTGTTCTAAGAGAGAGGTTTTATGTGAGTTTGTTAAGAATGGAGGCTGGTACTGAGGGAAAGGACGTCCCTGAGAAGCACATGCACTTCTCCAGAGAAACAGTGGGGCAGTGCTGCTAGAAGATTCAAAGCTGCCACAACCTTGGTGTACAGCAAGGTGGTGTACATCTACATCTGTGTATCTACACCTATATCTCAGACTAATAAATAAAGGCACATAATGGAATCTGTGACCCTAAGGTTGGTTTTACTACCACTGACAGGACCACGATCAATTTTCCAAGTTCTTCTACTATGTTGTTTTCTATCTTTCTTTAAAAACAGAAAGCGACTTTTCATTTGGCCTTGGAAAATCTGAAAGAATGTTATCACGTTATCATTATTTCAGTGAGCTTTTTGGGATGGAGAGGCTTTACTCCTGTGAGTGAAGGATTATGCAAAGCCTACAGTGTTACTGTAGCTGAGGATCTTCATCCTTCTCTGAAAGATCATTGTTTCTGTGAAACTGATGAGGTGGGAAAGGTCCATACAGAAAAAGCAACCTGGGAAAATGTGTATCAGGAATGGGGTTTGGGACCACTGTGTAGAATAGAACATCAATTGTTGTTTTATAAGGCATCAGCATTGGAGATAGGCAAAATGTCTTAAGGCAGAACCTTCAACTTGAAAGTTTTATTTTACTTTTTCCTTTCCAATGCAAAGTTCAAGCCAAGTTCACTAAAGTTTGTGAACCCTTCAGCAACAGTTGGCTAAGTTACAAGCAAGCCTGAAATTGTATGTGGTTTGGGTGCAAATCAGGATGGGTTTGATCCCAAGCCACTTGAAACACAGCACTTCTGGCCACGTGTAGCTCTGTATTCCAGCCTTCTTTGCAGCCCAGACCTAGAGCTGCCCAGAGGGAAGCTGTGGCTGAAAGACCTGTGAATGGTGCTCACTGCACTTTGCACAGGCTTTTCACAGAAATGGGGAGTGGTGTGTGCTTGTCCTGGATGGGTGGCTTGGGTTCCAGTTCAGCTAGAAGGTCATAATAGACATCCCTATGTCTAAACCTCAGAGTGGAAGGGGTAACATGTGCATCTCACCCAGTTTTCCACAGGGAGTTTTCTTCAGAACAGACTCACTCCTGGAGCTACTCCTGGTGAAAGCCAAAATAATTCCAAAGGGCTCCCATTGGCTCTCTTCCTAGGCATTACTAGGAATTTCTCAAAAATTAATCTGTAAAGACCTTTTAACCTGTAGAAGTAGATTCCTTCAGGTAAGTCTAAAAGTTTTTTTCAGTTCTAGTCTGTGTAGTGCAAAGTCTGGGGAAAACTTCTTCTGGAAGCCACAAGTTGGCTCCTGCAGGTTTCAGGGATTTCTTTCTGCCAGTAGTCACAACATGGATACCTGCCATGGTGGCAGGGTTAAACCTTTGGTAATCCAGAATGAGCAAATGCTGGTCCTGTCCGTGTTAAACACTTGAACATCTGGGAAGTTGAATAGCTAGATAAGATGTTATTAATAATTATTAATAGAGTAATTAATTGTTATAAATTCTGAGAGGACTTTTACAAAAGTTATTATGGAGTGAGTGTATTTTGCTGCCAAGTAGTAGTGTACTATTTTGTGACATTTGGTATCCTTTCCTCTTTGTTACACTGAGTTGAACAACCTTGAAACTCCAGCTAAACAAGTCTCCAGTCTTTCTGAATTTGTATGGAATGACTAAGCTTTGGCTGAGGGTTTTCTGACATGGTAATGTCTGTTCATGTCTTTTCCTGGCTTCCTTCCTTCTCTGTGAAAGGCAAGCTCATGAATAAGATGACTGGGAAATAAATGCCAGCAACTTTTATACAATAACATGAGGAGTAAGTCTACAGCTTTTATGGCAAGGTTTTAAAGAGTTGCCATATAATCACTCCTTTCAAAGCCAGCCCTACTTAGAGAATTCTTGGGATATGCTCTGTATGTAAGATGCTAAAGCCCAAGGGCCAAGTGTGGCAGTTTTTGGCTTTTCTAATGAGAAATGGGTAGGTTACTTCCCCTGTCACCTGCACGCAGTTGTCACTCGCTGCTCCCTAGAATATTGCATTCATTGTCACTTGAGCAGTGGCTAAGAACATCTGGATGTCCAGCCCTGTCCAGAGGCAGGTGCTGCAGTTTAGCTGTAATCACTCATCTGTGAACACTTTTCCAGTGACACAAGCCTGATAGCTTTTAATCTTTGTGTAACAAGCGTTCAGAAAAGAGCTGCCTGAATTCTTCCTTTTTTGGTCTCTGCCTCTATCATAATGGACAATAATAGAGGGAAAACTTTGGATGTGGAATAAATTTTTAGAATTAGGATTGCACAGTTTAGAAATCTTTCAGTTTGCTGTTAAACTGTCCAAATGTGATCTTGATGTATGCACTTTGAAACTGTTTTGTTCCACACTCCACAGTGAAATCCAGCATCAAAAGCAATTTGACATTAAGTGCCATTTTTAGTGTATTTTGATATGTCAAGTTCTATTACCTCTTTTCACTTCCAAAAACTACTTCTATTAAAACCCAAACAAACCTAAGATTGTGATTTTGCAGCAGCATAAGTTATATGTGCATATAGGTAGTACAAGGTAGAATTTACCACAACACTCTGTCTCTCCACCAGTCTGTTCACCTTTGCTTGCTACTTCTGCCTGTGCTTCTCTTCCCAGACCCATCTCAGCTTCCAGCCCTTGAATATCTGCCTCTCCTGCCCACCTGGGTCTTGATTATCTTAAAGAATTTCCTTTTTCCAAGTTCTTCTTTTCAGACACAAATGCTTCCATACAGGGTGTGGATTACACACATCCTGGTGGCAGATTCTGGACTTCTGAAAGCAAAGTTCTCAGCAGGAATATTATGTTCTGCTGGACTTAATTACAACCAAGACAGTGTTAGTACATTCTTACAAGATAAACAGATTATTTTTTCTCAGAGAATGACTTGCACCATGTACTGCCAAGCACTTTAAGCTGATATCCTAAGCAATAAAGAGTTTAGGACTCACTTATGATCTGCCACTAGTGTCCTCTAATGCTCACAAGTTAGGGAAATAATTACACCTGACTTATATCACTATGAAGTCAGAGCATGGTTGGTCGTTTATATAAAGTTGGCCTCAGAGAGCTTCCAAATGGAACTATTTCTATTAAAAAATTCTTCCGAATCCCTACCCAGACTGAGGTTTTCATGTGGTAGCACCACATAGCATGATTACTCTTAGAGGGGGTGTGATCTTAAAGAGAAATGGAGATGATATTAAAGTGTATGTACTGACTGGGGTACTGGTGGGCAGGAATTCTGCTCCCATCTTTTTTTCTGCGGTGTGTGTAGATAGTCTCCTCTCCTCCCTCTTATACTGAGCTCCTCTCTAAGTGACTGCTTAGGTTAAGCTAGGTTTTCCTTTGCTGTTTTAACTGTTAGCTTTTCCCTCTCTTCATTTAACCCACCCTCTCAGAAAGAGTCCTGAGTACACGAAAAGCTTGTGCAGTGTGCCCTGAAGCATGTCTGCTGATGAAGCACATACAATGTAATTATGGATAGCATGATGCAGCTTCATGAAGTGCCTTTGTTTACAACTTCTCTATCAGGAGAGTATAATGAACGGATTCACTGAGGAAATGCAAAAGCAGATGCCTTTGGCTGGCTCCTGTTGTTTTCTTTTTGGCAAAGACAGAGGGACGAATCTGCTCTGGGACAACCCCACTGAAGTCAGATGAGTTACGCCAGGCAGAAACTGGAACTTTTTTCTTTTCTTCTTCTTATTTTAATTTTTTTTCCATTTTATTTTTTTGTTTGTTTGTTTTAAAGAGCACAGTTTCCAGGTCTCTTTTCCCTGACTGTCACAATTTCTCTTTCCACAGAAAGCCTATGAGAAAAGACTGTCTGCTTCTAAAAAGGTAGGATATCATTTTAGTCACTAATAGCTAATTTCCTCAGCTGTATAAATTCTACATATATCTACCAATGGATGTAATAATAAAATTAATAGCTAGCGATTTATATTTTAAAAAATACTAAAAAGCTAAAATCTTCGTTACTGAGTGGGACAGTAAGAACAGATTGTGCTGTGAGAGGGATGGAGTATTAACACACAGCTGTGCTGCTTCAAGTGCGTGAGGTGTGCTCAGAGCTGGCCTAGGCCAGCCTACGGTACCACCTTGAAATGGGTGCTCACACCTGGCATGTACTGGGGTGTAACACTGGGCAAAGCTTCTGAGGGCAGGTGTCTGTGAAAGATCCCATTTCACATGTCTGTGAAATCTTTAGGGAAGAGAAACCTGCGGCAACTCGTGGTATCATGCATATTTGCAAGTGATAATCTTTAAAACAAGTTTATTCGGGTAAACCTGGAATTGCACAGTGTGATAACAAAAGTTTGCAGTACTGCTGCTGCCTTCTGCTTGCTCGTGCAGTGACCATACTTTTGGGTTTTTTCCTTCTGCTGAGGGCCTGAATGGTGCCTCTCATAAAAAACTTGCCATTTACAACTTGCCTTTTCTTTTGCTGAGGCCCCTTTTGTGTTCACACAAGGCAGCTGGCAGGAGCGCTGACCTCCACGGAGCAGAGCTTGCCAGCACTGGCTGATCAATATTCAGGAGAGCCGGCTGCTCATTGCGGAGCCATTGATTATCTCGGGAAGGTCACTCCCCCTGTGTGCCACTTTTCAGTCTCTTGCCTGTACCTCCCCTCCACCCCCATTCCAGGCTCTCGAGAGGACAGAGTGCTGGGATGGAAATGAGGTTACCATTCAGGACCTGAATAGTTTGTAGTCAGATGTCAAAACAGTCTTTTCAAAAAGGTGATTTCCACACTGCCAGATTTTTGTTTATACCAGTTTTGTACTTTTAATTTCTGGGATACTTTTAATGATTGCAAGCTGTGGCACTCGAAGCGTTAGTTGTATTTGACTCAGGGAGGTTGCACTAAGCCTTGGTTTCCTGTGACCAAAGGAAAAAACCCACATCTTTTGCACAGCTGTAGGTGACCTGTCTGACCTTGTGCATGAAAGGGGAGAATGATGATTTCATATTCCACGCCATTCGAAACTAAATGAGCAGGGAGACTCATGGAAATATAAAAACATGGCACAAACCCCTGCTTGCTGATGTGCACTGCTCAGAGCATACACAATTCCTCTTTAACACAAGAGAGGAGGCCAGTGAGGTTTGTGTGGCACAATTACCTGCCCATTACTGTAAAGTGAGTTTGGCAAAAATCATAAAAAAGTCACTTCTTTTTTTGAATTGTCCACTTAAGGCTGTATTCAATCATTAATACAGCAGTAGAGAACTGTGAAATACATACGCAAGTGTAAGCACTTGAATTCATTAGGACTAATAGAGTCCAGGTATATAGACTGATACAAAAGAGTAACTGAAGGAATTGCTTGGTTAGTTTGATGTGGTTACTTTGATTACAAATATAACATGAACAATCACAGCAGAGATTACAGGTCAAAAAGCCAAGGTCAGAGGTCTCAAAGGAGGGGACAGGTGGAGCTAAGAGGCAGAAGGGTAAAAGAAAGGCATTTGGCACAGAACAATTGTATTCCTATCTCCATGACACTGCTCAGCTCAAATCAGTGCCCTTCCCAAAGAGCAGAAACTGCACTGTGTTGTAAACTGCCTACATTAGCAGAAGAATTGAGCTTGCAGTTGATGGGTAGTAATTCAGTGTACAACTTCCTGTTTGTAACAAGGAGATTGAAAGTCAAGAGCTCTCAAGCTTTATCTTGCTTGTCCCTTCTCAGCTTGTATTTGAGGCATCACTAAATCCAAGCCAGATGCTTCTGTCTGAACAGGAGCAGGGTCAGCAAAGCAAGTCAAAGCAGTTAAGTTTGGAACTTGCTAAGTCAGTGAAGCTGAGCATCTGTTCTTCTCCTGCCCTCAGCGCTGAGGGAGGAGCTGTTGCTGCGTGGGGAGCAGACCTGCTCTCTGCTTTTGGCTTTATACTAAATGCTCCTGCAGTGGATGGCAGTGTCCAGGGCCGATGGGACAACGCCTAGGTCACTCCTGGTCAGAACCTTGCATTGGTGTGTCTCGGCTCATCTCACAGGCCGTCCGTGGTTTGTCAGGTGCTGGTGATTTAGCCCGTGTCTCCAAGGAGTTCAGCAGCCAGCACTGGGACCATCGACAGCAGCCTGGTCCTGTCCACTAACACACACCAGAGAGATGATCACAGAGATGTGAAAAATGGAAGCTGGCATTAACTGGGGTTTGTTTAACTAAGGGGGTTTCCTGTCAGATCCCCATCTTCCTGAACAAGGCATGTGACACGATGGACCTGCCTGACTGGCAGAGAAAGTTTGTTTAAGCATAATTAAGGGGTTGAAGGGAAAGTGGACAAGGGAGAGGCAGTTCCTCAGCTGACAGAGAGGGTGCTGTCCCTACACAGCAGAAGAGTGACCCCACATGCCACCCTTTTTGTCAGGAAGTACTTTCTTTTTGGTGTTAGTTGCCAGCCCTCTGGCACTAGTTAGTGTTTTGTAAAAAGGCTGTGTTGCTACTAAAAGGAGATAATCCCTGAGACACGGTTTTGTAATAAGTTTGGAACCAATGACATGAACATCCAATTTATCTTTCAGCTGTCTTTAACACACCTGAGACATACTTAAAGGATGAGGTGAAGGACTAATATTATGCCATGGCTAGAGAATATTATCAGTGTATTACATAGGAAATCTTAACAAAGAGCCTACAGTTCCCATTCCTCTACTTGGCAGAACCTTGCTGCCCCATTTATATTTACACCACCCTGTAGCAATCACTGCAGTGCTAGAGAGAAATACTGAATGGAATGTGCTTCTGGTTATTGCTGCTTGATGGAGCGAAGTCAGCGTATTGGGACCAAACTGCTCACATCAATCACCAGCAAATCTATCTGATGCAGCAGTGATAGCTGTCCTGTATCTCCTTTCCACTTGTGCTTTAGGATGTAGTGAGTGTTTAGGGAACCAGGGTTCTCTCGGGACTGCAGTGACAGGCTGTGTGTTAAAGAGCAGTGACCTCTTTGTGAAAGACTGTATGACAAATCTCCAAAGAGACATGAAATGCCCCTGAAGCCATCTTAAGTGTTTGGCAAGTAAAATTTAATCGGAGTACACTCACATTTTTCTTTCTGGATTCTTCATTATGCTGATTATGCCTACAAGCTGCACAGACATTCAAAGTGATAGAAAAGAAAGATTTCATAATGATGTCTGAGAATGTATTGTGTTGAACATGAGAACCCTACATTTGTTTCAAGCACGTGTTTTTTTAGTGGAAAAAAAGCGTGTGTTTCTGTCCTGGCAGCAAATGTGGAAGGAGAACACGGAGGTCGACTGAGTAACAATGTTTTGTAAAGTCCCGTGCTGCTGTGGTCATGAAGACTAAATAACTGTAGAACTGACCTCCACAAGTGGCAGGTGCAGAGCATGTTTGTATATTCAGTGTATCAAATGAAACATCCTTCGGAATTCATTACTGTAGAATAAAATTTTGAAAGACCGAGAAAGCTTTGGCAAAAGTATTACACTTGCATTTTTAAAAATCCCTCTCTCAAATAGATGTGAAGCAATGGCTGATATTTTGGGCTGTGTGGGTTCTCAGAGCAACTGTATGTCAGTGGCTGTCTGCAGACTTCAGGCTGTCATGGTGTAAGTTTGAACAAGTGATTCTGTTCATATTGGAGACAGCTACAGCCCTTGAACCCATATGGACCTCATTTTATTGCAGGACTCCATGAAAAACACCTTAATATATTACTGTCTGGAAGTAACAGAACTCCAGCATCCAGAATTGTATGTAAGGCCAGACTTTCGTAGCAGTGCTGCTTGGAACATTCTGTTACATGTCCTTACACTGTTGTGCACTCACCTTTAAAAGGACTGCTCAGAAAGTATTTTCAGTAATCCCTGCCCCCAGGCAGTGGGCCATGTCAGTTCCTAGTGTGAAAGTCAGCATTTCCCACTATAGATGAAATATATCTCTAGTAGATAGAGACAAGATCTTGTCCTGCTTTACCAGATACTGTCTTTGATTATATACTGGTAAAAAGGCCCACTAACTAATCTGCCTTGTGTGTTTGTAATCTGAATTATGATAACAAAGGTGCTACAGGTCCTTGGTGCCTTCCATTTTGAAGTTGTGCCAAGTATTTTCTCCTGAGATGATGAAGGTTGGTTATTCTCTGCTGTCAGTGCAAGCTCTGCAAACAAAGAGAGAATCTGGGTTCATTTGTCTGCAGTTAGAACTTGCTTTCATTCTGGCACTTGAAAGGCTGTTGTGGAAAGAGTGCAGTGGTGGTATGTGCATCTCAGTTCACAACAGGTGGAATTGCTGCATGCAGTGATTATAATTCTCAGGTATTTGCTCTGCAGTCAAGAGAATGAGTTTGTTTCATTAGTCATACTTAATTTTAACATGACATCGGTGTGTAATAAATTCACCTTTAGCTTTCTGATAACTTGATTTAACTTTCAATGTAAAGCAGCACTTAGAAGATGACCGCGTCCTTTGCAAAGAAGGAAAAGAGAACGACAAAAAAGCATTTGTTGCTTTGCAATTTTTTAGGATAAAGAACAAAACCCAAAAGATAATGCTGTCTTGACTGTCTATAAACTATGTGCTTTTCTCAAAGGTCAGGAAAGCACATAGTTTACAGATAGTCAGGACAGCATTATCTTTTCCTTTAAATATGCCAGTACTTTTTTGTATAGAGTTGTGGAGTTTTCTTGTATAGAACTTATCACCATGGTGTCTGAGTGCCTTCTCCATGCATTCAGTCTTCCAGTATCTTTTTGTGAGGTAGCAAAAGGAGAGTGAGGGGTGAATACAGTGAATTATTTGCTCGAGGTCATTCAGCAAGCCTAAGGCAGAACAAGGAACTGAATGCAGATAACCTAACACTCATATATTGTCTGTCCTTTATTTTAGGAATGAATGGATCCCAAAGATTGAAAGAAATCCACAATATTACTTCCTATAGCTATTCCCAGTTTAGATTGACTCAGACCCAGGCTTTTCCTTGGCATCCATTTGAAGCAGTAGATAAAAGGCAGATGTGTTCAACAGTAAGCCCCTGTTTACAGCATGGCATTTGAGCTTGCATCACTGCAGCCTCCTTTTTTTTATAACTTTCTGTGCAGTGTCCTCTTGGCCTGCCTGGTGCAAAGAATCACTTTCTGTAGAAACTGGCTTGTAAACTGCTGGGCTCGTGGCCAGTGAGGACAAGGGGTTTGCCTGAGGGCAACGCAGAGCCTGTTACATGTCCTTACGCTGCTTCCTTGACACATTGCTGCTCTGGCTTCCTTCAGTCCCTTGGGAGCTGTTCCCCCTCGCTGCCGCTTATGCAAACAGCAGCTCCTGTTCAGGGTGACGCTGCCCCAGCAGCTCCTCCTGGTTCAGGGTGGGAGTAAAGTGCATTTCAACACCCCCACTTCGCATCAGCATTGACCTATGGTCTGTGGTACCATCTAAAGAGCACTGGGATGCTCGGGAGGAGGCTTTCTTCCTGGGACATGCCTGCTTATGGTGGTGGTTTTCTCACTCTCTAGAGTTTGTAGCAAGAGTGCGGAGGTGCAGCTTGTTTGTCTTTCCATTGCAGGGTCCCTCAGAGGGGGCAAAGTGCGTGGCTTAAAGACCCCTCATCCCCTCAGTGCTGTGCTAGTCTGGGACACCAAAGCCTTTTGTTTCTCCTTGCTCAAACTCAGTTCCTGTCTTCTTTGAGGTGACAAAGTGAAAGATCCCTGGGGAAGCTGTGCTCCCATCAGGTGCTTTACCTGATCCAGTATGATTTCAAATCAGAATTTGTCCACTAGTTTTGAATTTAGGTGGCAAGTCAGGATGCTGAGGAGTGTGACTGCACTGTACGTGGATCCTACAACTTCTGCCTGTTGACCCAGTAACACAAGATTATCAGCTTCAGTTTCCCTCTAAAGTAAAACTAAAATTGGTCACAGTTTGCATTCGGAGAAGAGGAATTGCATTCAGAACAGTGAGGAAACAGATACTAGAAATTTCTTGATTGGGTGAAATTGATGAATAATTTCATCCCCTCTCTTAGTTGCCACTGGAGTGTCTCATTGCAAATTCAGGATCATAACTGAGATGCATAATCTGCAGGATATATTGCTTTTAAAGTTACATATATGAAGCTATTAAACTACAGGTTTTCTTGGAGAAACATTTTCTGAGACTTTGTACTGTAGATAGCATGTAAAATACATGAGGTACTTCAAATTATAATAAAGGAAAATCTGAGCTCAACCTTTGGAGGATGAATTGCTAAAGCACACATTTCATATTACCTTTGCTTGTTTGTAGCAAGAACATTGCAGTTACCATCTATGTAATTATTCACACTAAGTTGCAAAGAGAATGGGGAATCTGCTTTCCAAACACAGAGATAGTCCATTAAAGACTTCTGGTTTAGTGTACAGCAGGAGATACATCAGGAAACAAAGCTTAATTATCACCATCCAGAGGAAAATATTTTGAAGCGTAGACGGTAATTCAGAAGCCCTAGATCTATTTCGTTGTTGAGACTTTTGATTACATTTGGTGTCACTACTTTGCAGCACTGACCTGGAAGGTTCTGCTGCAATAAGCCTGTGTCTGCTGGCATACTCACACTTTTTATACCTTGTTGATGTTTCTTCATTGCATGCTGATGTCTGCAGCATATCTGTGTAAAAAATTAATTCAGGCTGAGGTCTTGCTGTAGACACTGCAGAAAATACATGAAGGTGTGTAAAGTTAACTCCCTCAATCATTTGACAAAGACAATCCCTAAGAATCCAGGGCTCTCTCCCTCCAATACCTAGATTAAAATACTATGAATTTGAAATGACCACTGCCCAGCCTTTCTAACTCACATATGAAGCACAACACACATTTTACAGATCATTATACGCCACTTTCTGCTGTGCCAAACTTCCCAGTCATTTACTGACACTTACTGAAAATGTTTGAGTACTCAGTTTAGCAGGATTTTCTTTTCCCATGTGGGGTTGGAATAGTTCTTATCAAAATCTGCATCCCAGGAGGGTATGGATAGGTTTCTGTCCTTATGTGCATACCAATCCATGGAAACTTAACCTCTGCTGCCATCACATCTGTGAAAGGAATGGGTTTTTGAGAGTCCTGACTATCCCAAAGCAGGCAGTGGGGGAATGGAACTGTACCCAGTATCAGCGTGAGCACTATGACTCCTGAAATGGCAAAGGACCATCTTTTACAGTCCTGAAGAACTTGAAAAATCACTTTTTAGTAAGTTTTTAGCTTAATTCCTAATGAAATGAGGCAGTTGAGAAGTCTATGTCTGTCCGTCTCACTGCATGTACCTTTTGAAACTACTGACAGTTTTTAACCAAATTTAAAAGAGAGGTAGTAGAGTATCAAAGCTTTCTGCAAGTTTTATAAACACTGGCAGTTAAGTAATCAAGGAATACGCAAATTAGTACTTTTACCGAGGGAACTCTCCAAATGTGTGTTTTTATGGACAAGCCCCAAGTGGTCAGTCAGCATTTCTGGGTGGGAACAGAGCTAATGTGGTGAGAAAGGGTATATTAGGGGGCAAAACTCCGTAGGAAACCAGGCTTCGCCAGTTCTGTCTCTTGGGGAACAAGCTATTATTTAGCAGAGCACAGAGATGCTGCATAGTTGTGAAACCTCAGTTACAGTTTAGCTTTTGTCTTTTAGTAAAAGAGTGTAATGTGTAGAGACTCTTTCAACATTTGGACAGTGGAGCTGAACAAAACAGAGACCATTATATGCAATATCTGTCAAGACTTGTGAATGGCCTGTGTTAGCCTGCCAAATGCAAATGAGGATTATCCATTCATTTAGTCCAAGAGAGAAAATGATATAACTTCTTTGGTTAAATTACTTCACTGTGACAAATAAACAAGGAAGAGAGGGCTCCAAAAAGGCAAATGGTTGTTAGGAAAATTAATCTACCAACACCAGAGGTTTATGTCCAAAAAGGAGACAGAGGAGTCCCGTTACTTTATTCGAATAACGGGAGAGGCCATGGGGCATTCCCCTGGGGTCTCTCCAATTTTTGGAGGACGCAGCCTCCTTTTTATCGTAATTTCCTGACCGTATTTTCCCTCTCTCTTTCCCCATTGGCTGAGGTACTTCAGACTACAGACTTCCCAGAATGCCTAATTTTTAAGTTTCCCTTTTAATGTATACCCCCCTTTGCCCTTTTTTAATTCCTATGGAATTTATGGTTCTCCTCATTGTTTATTTGCAATTTACTGGTAAAGACAAATCTCTCTTTCCATTCATCAATCAGTAGAATCCTTTATCTCTTAATGCTGATTTTTATCTACTAGCTGGCCTACAGTTTATTTGTAAGGACAAGTCCCTCATTCCTTTCATGGTCAACTTCACATAGATGTAAGGGCTGTAGAAATCACACTGCTCTGACAGTAAGCCTTATTTTACGTTCTTTGCTCAGACATAGTCCCTACATTTTCAAAGTGATTTATATGCTCCCCTCAAATGTAGAAAATCTTGTAGAACAATTGAGACCCAAGCCTCACTTCTTTCGCTTGGACTTTTAAGGCAAGGATATACCCATCTTGGATGGAATGTGGGTTGTTGTCAAGCAGCCTGAGCTACCTGATCTTCTCTCTGCTGTATTTTCAGTCGAAGCACTAATGCAATTTTGTACATCTCTGTCATGAAGCAGAGACATTTCACTATTTCCAAATGCTGGCCATGGGTGGGAGTGAAAGGGATGTAGAGCTGAAAAGTGCTGGCTAGTTTCCAGCATGTGAGACCCAAGCGCTTTGCCGAAGGAAGCCACAAGGAAAGGGTTCTGCAGCTCCTCTGCTCCTCTGCTGAGTTTGTGAGACTCACCTGAGGAGTCGATGAGGCTCTGGGGAAAAGATGGACGGGCTGGAGGGGAAGCAGACACGCATTTGCGGCTGCTGCTAAGGCTGACCCTCTCAGAGCTGGACACGGTACAAAGCCCCCGAGCAGCAGCTTGGATGCGCTTGTGCTGCACTGGCCCGGCCGCTCTGTGTTGCCCGGGGGCGGCGGTCCCGTGTCCCGTGGGGACTGGGCTGACACCCTGCCCGTACACCTGCGGGCTGGCAGGGAAATACTCAGCAAGGCAGCGGGTCCAGCTCAGCCCAGAGGTCACCGAACTGCTGCAAAAGCAGGCTCTCACCTGAGTGACCTACCCCACAAGCTGGAGCGTTCTTGAAAAAGTAGCCGTGCTTCCCAGCAAAGCCTCACGTCCTCACCAGCACCACGTTATGCCTGGTCATTCTGCACAAAAACCTCTCATGCATCATACAGAGGTCACAGACCTCCAGCAGCTGTAGCTTCAAGCAGGTTTCATCAGTACCATTTCACTGCCAGACTTAGCAACTTAGTTTAGAAAACAAAAAACGAGGTTTGTTACCTTCGTCTCACAAGAATGTTTTTTTGAAAGATAACGGACTATTTTGGTTGAAATAGTTATTCCAGAAGCCTGATTTGGAGAGACACTTGGTATGTGGTTCATCTTTCCTCGCCAACACTGGCGAGTTAGTGTCTTCCCTCAGACCTAGCTCAGTCCAAACATGTATTTGCTCAGGTATTTTTGAAGGAAATGGAGTGGGGCCAGCTTGCCCTCTGCTGGCTGCTGGCACCCAGGCGTCAGAGGGAGCTCCTCCGGCAGCACGGGCAGGGACTTTGGGAGCTCAACTCGTCATCTGCCTAATTCTGCTGGAATATAAACAGGTTAGACCCAGGTGGGCGTCAACTTAAAAAGCCCCTTCTTTAAAGTGACTGCCATGGGAAGTCTGTCAGCAACCAGCATGAGCAGCAGCGTAATTGTCCTCTGACTTGAGCTTGAGCCATCAGGTGTCAGCCTAGTTCTGCCTCAAGGATTTTCAGTGCTGAGCTATACCAGTTCTCTTCTTTCCAGCAAGCTGCCTTTCTCTACCCCACCATGCGCACAAGAATGAGGGATAGGTGCTCCCAGTGAAGTCAGCAGCACCTTCATATTCCCTTGGAGAGAAAAAATGAAAGGGTAGGTGGGTGAGTCAGGGATGGCCAGTACTGCTTCCTGCACGTGGCTGTCATTTATGAGACCGTACAAGACCCACAGGCTGTGCTCTCCTCCTGCTCCCTTGCCCAGTTGCAGGGAAGGTGACCAAGGGTGGCACAGTCCCTCTGAGGGCTTCACTGTGCACTCAGGATCATACACAGCTTGTGCTTCTGTGCTCAAACCTGTCCGCCCTGCAGCTCCTCTGTCCTTGTGAACTGGTTCTTCAGCTGCCCTGAATTTGTTTTGCCATGACCTTCTGTCAAAAAGAAAAGCTGTTTCCATAACCCTTGTGTTTCATGCTTTGATGTTAATTCTGACATTCTTTACCTAAATCCAAATATGCATTGCTTTTACAATTCTAAAGGAAAAATACTTATCTTGGATCTTAAATGCCTAATTGCATCTGACTAAACAAGGCTGCCTTAAAATGGACCCCAGAAGGAAAAGATCCAATTGTTGGCTTGTTAAATACCAAATTAAAACAAAACCCTGAAGAAATGAAGGGGTAGCAGTCAATGGTGTTACAGTTGCATAGGGACTGATAGTAAGAAAAGTGGCATATGTCCAGAAGGGGCCCACAGCAAAAAGAGGGAACCTGGCTCACATGGAGAGTGGGATAAGGTACTGCAGAAACTGATTTGTATTTGCAAATGGAATTTAAGAGACAAGTGTGTATATTTTCTGTAGTTGGAAGGCTATTCATTAAATAATATGAAAGAAAGTGAAGAAGAAAGTAATTATGATGACAAGAAACAACTCAAAACACTACTGTAATTTTTCTTTAGCTCCCTGAAGACTGCAGGTCTTTGTGTTTCAATGCATGAGCTACTGTTTGGCATGTTTCCTGAACCACTTTGTCTATTCAATTCTTGCTAATGTGAAAGTGCCCAGACTCCCTGGAAAGGCAGCTTTGTTGGAAATCTTTCATTATCAAGGATTAGCTGTTTGGTAAACCTGTGTCCCCTTTAACAGTTTGATGGGAAGTGGCGACTAATGAAGGGCTCATTGTGGTGGTGCTGTGAGTGTGGGACTGGAGGGCGTTTTATTGCTCAACTTGCAAACCAGGGTCCTTTGTGCTCCCAAGGACTGAGGGGAAACTGAGTCATGCCCTTTGATTCTGCTGAAAACATGTGGTGAAAAATATGCTTTCCTTTCTTGGTGCTCTTGCCTTGTTTGTGGTCTAAAGGCTTTATGTATCCGGGAATTTTGTTGATATGTTACAGAATTATGTGTGTAGATTTAAAAGGCTTGTGTCAATGCCTAGGTACAGCTTACCTGAAACCTTTCCATATAATACCCATATGAAGAACTGAAATAATACAAACCACTAAGTGCCTTTATCACCTCATAGTGTAGTTGTACATCTTTTTAAAGAACCAAATCTGACATCCTCATCCCACCTCTAGTCAGGTAGAAGGCATAGCAGACAAGTACAGGATTTATGTCTTCACTGATAAACTTATATATATATTTTAAATCTCAAGAGAGATTTATTGAAATCCTTTATGAAAGTAATGGACTATAAATCCATTCTCTATGAAAAGTGTCCAAGTACAACTTAAATCATGAAGAAATACTGCTGAAAATCATCATCAGAGTCTGTGATGTCAAACAGGATTCTTTTATCTCTAGAATAAATCTTTCTCATTGAAACTCCCACACCACTCATAACCCCAAGGATGCCCAGTGCCTGCAAATGCAAAGGGGCAAAGAAAGGCAGCTCTGTAAACCACATGGGCAAGAACACAAAGCCCTACCTGTGGAGACAGAGTTTTTGCAAGAAAATGGACACCTGTGCACTAGCCATGGAAGAAAGTGAGGAGAGCACGTAAAGAATGTACACAGCGAGAGAATATTGATTCTTCGAGGACAGAAATAGCACCATAGAAGAATGTAAACAAGAGATAGAAAACTGTCTGATGATTTGTGTGAATAGATGCACGGTAGCAGGGTGAACAGAGCCAGAGATCCAATTAAATCATTACATGTTTTATGTGTGTGTATTGCTTTACCAATCATGTAATGTGTGGACGCCTGGACAAGGGGAGCACAGTGCTCCCCTTAATATAATAAGGGTGCTTGGGGGGAAATAACGGGGCTTCTGCTGGATTCATATTGGATCGTGCGTAGTCCGTTTTTTCTCCCGCACCTACCCACAGCCCCAGCCAGGCTCCATGTCTTTGAGGAGGTGAGTGTGGAAGCACCCAGGGAGCTGTTAAAGGCCCAGAGGCTGTTAAGCACCAGTGCTATTGGGTGGAGGGGCCAGGTCAGTGCGGAAGTGCTCGTGTTGAGCCGAGAGAAGGCCCCAGGTACATGGCTCGGAATTTGCTCTCCCACTGTGTTGAAGCTAATCAGGCCAAGCGCAGAGAGTGTCCCTGCTGACCCAGAATGCAGGTGACACAAGTGTTTCCTGCCAGGGAAGCGGCTCTGGGTGAGTGTTATTAGCTCTGTCTGTGCAGGCAGGGCAGCCAGGTATCCCAGGGATGTGTGTGTGTGATTGGGGGAGTCACGGAAGATTGTGATCTAAGACAGAGTTTTGAGCTGATTATCTGTGCTGCGTTCAAAGGCTGCAAGAACACTAAAGACACACATAAACGTGTGGTGGGAAGTGGCTGGAGAGTGGCCAACAACACGGAGGGTACTGCAGCCCACACCTCACTCTGCCACTTCCCAAGCTGTGCCTGACCTCTCAGCTCCACCTGGTTGTATGGGACTGTGTGAACACATAAGGACTGTGTTACTTTTTACCGATGATCCTTGGTAGTTTTTTACTGTAAGCATTTTATGTCTTGGTGCCAAAGTGGTTCCATACCATTCGTAAATGGACGAGGTGCGGTGCTGGTTTTACGCATTTTTGGTGTAGGTGTATGAGTGGGCTTTAGGACCCCAGTTCCCAGCTCAGTTCAGGGCTTTGTGGTGGTGCAGGGGGATAGGGCACCACCAGGACACAGGACAGGAGCTGTGGTGCTGCTGGTGACTGATGACAGCAGTGCAAAGCAGGCTCTCTATCTTCAAAACACTGACCTGCCTCTTTATTCTGGCAGTCCTTCTGTCCCCCAATGAACACATACAGCATACTGCCCTGTTTCTAAGGTGCACCTATGATAAAAGACACACTAGAGTCCTCCAATGGCCTGTCCCTTGGCTAAGCAGGAGGAAGACTGGATTTGAGATCATTTTGACAGATGCAAATCTCATTGCCTGGATAAAACTCTGGCCCAAGCCTCTATCCCTGCTGCTGCAAAGCCACAGGCACTAAAACCTGGTCCAGGTCTTGGCCCCAGCAGTTTCTGCAGGAGCACAGCACCTCTGGCAGCACCATGGTAGGACACTGAAGCGACAGCTCCTCAATGAGCACCCCACGACCATTCCCACACCCACAGGCTTACAATGCTCTCCCATCTACAGCAGGTAAAGAACCAAGACTGGAGCCACATCCTGAGACAGGCCAACAAAGTGTCACATTTTTTTCCTTTTGCTTTGCACAGCAGAAACAAGGCACCTAGTTCCCCCCAATCTCCTGGGTGTTTCTCCAGGGAGGTAGAGGAGCAGGGCAGACCCTGCCAAAGGGCTGCTCTGGCTGAGTCCACCCTGGGAGGGTGCACCAGGATTCATCCTGGTTCCAGCGGGATGTGGTGGTGGGCAGGGGACTTGGAGTGGGGGGATCCCACTGAAGGATCCCTTCTCACAGTGGGTCTGTGGTTCCTCCTCCCATGTTGAGTGCCATTTGAGCTGTCCCCTCACTGCTGGCTCTTTTCCTCTGTCTTGCTCGGTCTTGGCTCTTTTTTCCTTTGGTTGGGGGGGGGTCAGGGGAGAAGGAGGGGTAGGGAGGTGTTTTTGGTGTTTTTCTCTCGTGTTTCTAGTGGAGTGAAAATGTGTAGAATCATAAAATGAGGAGACAGAAAATGACTTCCTGCTCCACACAGCCCAGCCCCTCACATGTTTGTGTGCCAAGTTTGAGCCTATTTCTTGCTTGCTTGTCCTTGCTGTCCTGAACACTCATCCCTTCACCTTGCGTGGCCATGACTTTTGCCTGCAGACTTGGTGTGCCCCTGGACAGGGTTTCTATCCTGTTTTTTGTCATTTCCTCTGTTGTGGATTGAGCTTCTGTGGTCTTCCTGAGACATGACCCCACAACCATCACCTGAGTGCAGAAGCTGGGGATGGACTGGGAGTGACTTTAGCATAGGGCACCAAGCAAGGAGCTGCCCAACTAAAGATTCCATTGGTCCCTCTGAAGATGAAATAGTACAAGCATGCAGCCAAACTCAGAGAGAAGGCAGTAAGAAAAATTCTATTTAATTATTATAGTGATGACAACCAGAGAGCCCTTTCTGATTAACATGGAGACCTTACTTTAGAGCATTGCAAACATGATTCTGGTCAGTTTTAGAAGTACTAGGCATAAATACAGCAGTGCTGAAATCCACTTGTCAGAAACCTTGTGGCCACATAAAGAGAGCTGCTGTGCTAAAGGGGTGTCAGCCACTCTAGCTCAGCCTCGCAAAGCTCTCCTGCCTCCGGGCAGGGGGCATCTGCTCAGGGTTTGTTGATCCTTATTTGATCCTTCCTGGCTTAAGTCACAAGTTAAGCATACACAAACAGCACCAAGATTTTCCTGCTCGGGGCTGTTCTGCAGAACCTTCCACCAGAGGGCAGCTGCGAAAAGAAATGTGATGGGCTTTTCTGGCTCAGGATGAGACAGCAGCTAATTCGATGCTAATTATTATGCTTGTAACTTCCTCCCTAACCAGATGCAATCCCCTTCAGCCATTTCCAATGGCATTATGCTTAGGGAATGCTTCCCACAATAAAAGCAAAGGCAGCGTTCTTTCCCAATTGCCCCAAGATCCATTCTCAGATGTAATCTGAGCTAGACACAGTACAATTAGTTAGTTGTGTTCCTGAATTAGCACAAGACTAAGCTTTAAAAATCCAGTAATGCCTCTGAATGATGTGTTTGCAATCAGTTTATCCCTGAGCTCCATTAATTGCAGATCTGCTACGCTTTGTGCAATCTAAGGTGGGAAGAGCAGAGGAGTCAGCAAATTTTTACTCAGCACTGCATCTCCTCTCTTTATGAATTGTGTAGACCCACTTCAGAGCCACTTCTAGATATAAAAGCCTATGGTGAAAAACTATTGTAGGATCACAAATGAAAATAAGTGACAGCTGCTTCCTGGTGTAGTCATACATGAAGAATATAGAGGATGGAGCAAAACTACTTGGGCTAAGTACTAATTTTGCCTTTCCTTGTGATGAAAGAAGGAGCTACTCAGCTAGCAGACTTGGTATCCATCTGCACCACCATATCCCACACTCCCTGTGGCCATGATGTGTGCCTTTGCTGTTACATGGTACAGATAATCACTGAAGAACGAAACAAAAGGTTCAGTGTTTTTCAAACAGCAGCTCTGACCACCCCCTAATGACTAATCTCAGTCTAATTGAGTTTTTTTCTTTTCATACTTTCTCTTTTGCAGTTTCTTTCGTTTAGTTTCCCTTTTATTTATACTGTTGCTTTCTCTGGGGAGAAAGATTTTATCCTCCATCTCATGTCGAGGCTGAATTCAGCTAAAGTCAATGAGGTCTCTACTGCACTAACAGCAGTTCGTACTGTGGAACTGAACTGGACTTCAGAGAAGCTGGAGCTTGATGATGCTTGCAATTGAAACATTATTTCAAGGTTTTCACGTCTCATGCTGTAAATGAGAAGCTACACCACTGTATTCATCTGTCACAAAGGTAGCAAAAACCTCTTAGTTATGACAAATTCCTCTCCCTCCAGAGACACCACTCATGTTAAACCTGAATGTTTGTTATTTCCAAAGTTTTAATGAAGACCTTGCATTGAACTGAGAGAGGATAGGTACTCCCAGAGCTGAAGACATTCTGCCACTTGTTGCCTTCATTGCAGGTCTTGACTGGGAGCTTGACATTTACATACCCCTGATGCCTCTGAGTTTGTGTGACTGGTGTGAGATGATCAGGACAAACACGGGAGATAGCTGGCAGGAACATTCTCTCCAGATGACAATGGGTTGGAGACAGATGGATATGAAAAGAATGGGGGGATAGGACCCTAAGAGAAAGACCAGTTAACCTCAAAGGCATGCAGAAGAAGTGAGGAACTGAGTTCCTGTCAGTTTGCCAGAGTTAGAAACAGCAGAAACTTCTTTCCTCCTAGAAATCCATAGTGGTACCCAAATGAAGCCATGGGTTATGCAATGGCTGGCTGCTGGCAAGGGAGCATGGGCCGTGCAATTCCCCACCAGCATGCCCTCAGTTCTCCGTGGACACAGGGCTCTTTTGGTGCCTAACACAGTTGCTTCTTCCCTCTTCTTTGTAACCTGAACAAAGACGATAATAAACTCAAGTGTTAAGTGAGTTTTGTCCATTCCTGCGTTGAGCGAAGCATGGAACTTGTGAAAACCCATTTATGTTATTTATGTAGTTAAAGACTGTACTCGAATTCATAGTGTCACACAAGTCACCTTAATCCTGGAAATTCTTAATGTTTGAGAGCCTCATTTTACAACCAGAGTGATGTTCCTTTATTTCCTATGAAGAGTTTTCAGCTAAATCAAGAAAGCTTTTTTCCCCCCATGGGCAGATGGACTGAAAGCAACTGTATTGATGACTCCTTGTTTTCTAAAGATCAAATTGACTTTAAAAAATTTCTTCCTATATCACTGCACAGGAATGCCAGGGAAGTGCTGCAAGAAGGGCTGCTGGAGAAACAGAAGAGAGCACTTCTGAGAAGACACAGTGCCACACTGAGGTGAGAGTCACTTCTGTTTGAGCTGGGATCGTGCTTTCATTCATGGTACAGTCACAAGAGCTCTTTGCAGGGACTGTAATCATCTGTGCGCTGACAGTTTAAAGCAAATTCTGGCTTCTTTACGTGGGGATGTTTGAGCATCACAAGAAAACGTTCAGAAAAAAATCTATTTCAACATGATCTATACCAGCTGCCTTTAAAGAAATTTTGAAACATCCTTCAGTGGAAATCTAGTTTTATAGCATGATTTTTCTATCAAGCTCTGACAATATCAAATACACAAAAGTAAATTCACTCACTCCTCTTACGTATTGATGTTGAATTATGATAGGTTTGTAATTATATGACAGTACAATAAATATTATGTACAGTGTAACAAAAGTTAATTTATTGATTCATCTGAAGAAAAATGCAACCTAAAGGTGTTCAGGCCTTCCTAGGATTGTCTCCCACATAGGTACAAAAACTACAGCTCAAAAGCTCAAAGCAGCAGTGGATTTTTTTTTTTCCATGATTATGAGCTATGGGGAATTAGCTGTTGATTGCATCTGTCAAACTATGAGATTCCAGAACTGACTCCTTTTTTTCATATGAAATTGAATTGAATAAGTCAGCGCCTCAAACCTTGTACCTGGAGCCCTGTTTGATGCTAGTTTTACTAGCTCATGTCATTAATTTTCATGGCATTATATAGACCTGTTTTATGAAAGTTCTTAATGCTCCCAGAGCACTCACACCTTTCTGTGTAATTTATGTGCCTCCACTGTCACAGGATGTAAGTGCATCCATTCTTTGTGTTTGCTGTTCCATTATAGCAATTCAGGGAGGCCCAATTATCCTTGGGAAAAAGCTGAAGGGAGGTGCAGCAGCTATGATACAGCTTGTCTCTGCTCTGCCTTTTCACATAATTGTTCTATTTAAAAGTTTGGTCCAGTTCTCCCATTTTGCTTCTTCTCTGTTTCTTATTTACTACATCTCTGTTCTTCCCAAAGCCCTAAAATACCTCAGTTTCCGTACGTGCATTTTTCCTGCTTTCTCTAATTTGGCTTTTGTCTCTGCTGCCAGAAGTGTGGTGTATAAACTGGAGCAAAGTGTCCGAGGCATAAAGGATACAAGAACATCTTACGTATTGTCCTCCTAATTTAGGAAATAAATGAACTTTACAGCACACAAAATGAACGTGGTGATGCGAGTGGGACCATAAAAGCATCTGGCCAGGGAAGCTCCTTTCTGCCATGTTCCCTTCCTGCCCATGGAAGAGTTCACACTCTCTGTAGCTAAAACTAACTCTTCTTAACAGGCAAATTGCTCTGTCTGGGGAGGAGGAGGTGCAAGGGCTGTACCTGTGGGAGGAGACTTAAGTTGAGAAGTCCAATTTAGAACACAACTAAAAATGAAAAAAATAAGCCTATTCACCGAATTCTGGGTAAGGTTAAGAGGAAAGCTTGCCAGCCAGTGCTGCCAGTGGTCTGTTGGCCTGCTTATGGCCTTTCCTAGCAAGCACCAATTCAAAGTCTTTAATATGCAATTTTCTCTGTCAGTTTAATACATGTGAAGTATTCCCCTAAACTCTGGAATTTTGTGGTGCAGATGCATAAGTGTATTCCCTTTCCTGTGTTCTCCTCACAAGAACCAGAACATCAGACAACACCCAGGACATACTTACTTACCTTTGAAAAGGCAGAATGGTAAAACTGGTTTCATAGAGTTCCTGTCTGAGAGAATACCATTCTTCAAACATCCTGGATTTTAAACGTTTCTGCTGCTTCCTGGGAAAATAAGTAGTAAAACAAGCTAGTGTGGAGGTGAAACCAGTTACAGAAGTGCATTGCCTACATATAAACAGTCTTAAAAGTGTGGGGTTTTTCACATAGTGAAGTAATTTCTGTTTGCTATTAACATGAGAGCTGATGATCCCTTCCTGCTGGAAAGGTGTAGCAAGTGTTTGGGAAGGTGAGGGCCTCAGTGTTTCAGTAACTGGACAGCTTCAGCTCACCTCCTTTACCTGATCCACAAGGTGCTGACTTGCAGGTGAGTTCAGACATTGCAAACAGCATTGAGAATCCCTTGAGCTGCTCAGAAGGAATATTCACATGTCTGACATCTCAAGAGTTGGGAAAACCAAAGTTTCTGGTGAAAGCTGCACATCATATTCAAAACCTACAGGTTTTATGAGTCCTGACCCCTGTTTGAAAATAGGGGTCCTAAAAGCAAACTGAAATGACAGTTGAGATCACCAGCCACTTCATAGAGATTTAAGAGCCTGTCTCTAGTGGGCCTGTTTCAAAATTTTGGATTAGGCTACGGTCTCTACAGATCCTCTCTTCACAAAATGAAATTAGTTATTGATTCAAACCCACCATGGGCATTTATGGTTTACCAAAGTTAGGACTCATTGGAAACACTGCTTTCATTTATGTTTAAGGCTCCCTAAGCAAGCAAACTGTCCTGGAGTAATGCAGATTATCAGTGGAATTTATAGGAAAACTCAAGTCTCCTGAAATCACATCTCATATCCCTTTCATTGATTTGCAGGAAATGGAAGGAAAGGGCTTCAGCAATAACTCAAAGACGAGATGAGCCACATAGGCTTATGTGATATAGAAAAGGTTATGGAGAAGTTTAGATTGTTTTTCAATCCTCCTTTTCCTAGTTGTTGTTCAGGCAGATGTTGCCTACAAAACCTGGGATCCCTGGAAGTAGAAGCATAAATGCTATTATTTAAAATAAGGATTGCATGGAGTTTGAACGGAACCAAATCAGTCTTGTGTGTGGTTTGAGCTGCTGGTAAGAGAATAACAATCCATATAAAGAGCTGTGCTGCAGCTGCTGGCATGAAAATGATCAGGGTATAAAAATGTGTAATACCGACAGCATTAATGTTGCCTTAATTAGAAGTTGCTTACTTGGAGCTAGCATCTAAATGGAGATACAATTTCTTGAAAATTTGAAAAAAAGAGCAGATTTATTCAAGGAAAGAGCGGCCCAAAGCTAAAATGATTTACCTGAGGAAGGGGTCCCAGCATCACACAGTTAGAAGCTATTTAATTTAAAGAAATAGAAGACACGGATGCTTTTCCATGTGGATGCGTGACCATAGTCAATTAGCAAATCAGAAATGAATTTTCCCAGCTTGAACTGGAAGTATCTAGAATTCATTTAATCCTGGATGACTTAGATCACATATATGAAAGCCTTTATTTTCTAGTACACAGTGGTTCAGCACAATAGTTGGGAGAAGAGTATTATTATTTTAATGGTGTTGTCAAGACATGAAGCAACATCCTTCTTTCCTGATCCGTCAACACTGTCCTAGGAAATGGGAACTAAAGTGAACTTCTATTTGTACGAAAGACTGTTGGGGTGAGATTTTCCTAAAAAACCAGCACATAGCTCAGATGAGAAAAAAAGTAATAAAATACTGTTGACATCAATTGGAAGTGAAGGCAAGATGGCAGATGGAGAGCACAGCAAAAAGGAAGTTGGCTGCTTTCCATGACGCTCAACAGCTTTCACTGTCTGGGGCTGTGCAACTGGTTTTCTGTGCTTGAGCAGATGGGATACAACAGGCTTAATCTTGTTTTTCTTGATGTTGTGACTCACCTGAGCTTTAATACGCGTGATTTGGAGACCGTGGTTAAACAGCAAGGACTGAGAGGACGTAAGGAATGAAACACCCTGTAAGCCAGTGGACAGTCCAGCGTGGTCTGGTCCACAGCTGAGAGCCTGAGAAAAACAGCTTTTCTTATTTGATATGTTCCGTAAGCACATGGCTGTTTGTTGGAACCATTTTCAGTCGGTATCACACTTTGTAGGAAAGAACTGGTTTTGTGGTGAGCCAAAGGGAGCATCTGGCAGGCTATGAAACTGATTGCTAGCCCTTAATGACTCAGAAGAAAGCTTTGTGTTCTGCCTTGACTTACAGCTAAATCATGGACAATCAAGCTGGCTCTCAGTGCAATTACTAATGCCAGGCACACACAAACAACATAAAGGCTGGGATGTAGTGACATCTTCCCAGTTTGAAACATTTACATTTCTTGCCTGAGCTGCACTTTTTGGGACAGCATTCTCCCTTATCTTCATTTGCCCTGCTTTTACTGCTGATTGCAAAGAGGTTTTTGCAGGTTACTTCTGCAAGACAGACCCGGTGCAGTGGACAGGAGAAGTAATGATCAAAGCAGGTTTAGTGCTGACAAACAAGTGGGTACAAGCTTGGGCTTGCAAGTACTTAAAACTGCCTTGGTGCATAGGCAAAGGCAAGCCAAAATATTCTCATTGTCTGTTACACACACTGGGAAAAATTTGGCCTATTACTGTAAAAATACTTTAAACTATTCTTTGTGGCTGAATTTTTTTACTTATGCCTTGAACTCTCAAAGGGATGTAAAATATTCAATAGCAGTGTTTCCAAAAGTAAAACGTGATGAATCCATTACACTTGGCTCATTTCAGAACATAGATTATCTGGATTTCCAGCTTTTTTTTTGGTAAGGAAAAAAAGGGTCTTTAGCCAGAGAGCCTCATCCTCCTTCTTTTTTTACTGGCATTGGTGTCCGGGTTCTTTGGGAGGTGCAGACAAAATAGCCTGGCAAACGTGAGATCATTCAAGTGTATGATGCTCTGCATCTCTGACTTTCTCAATTGCTGAGATCATCCAGATCCGGTTTTCCTCTCCGGAGATGTGGTAATTATTTTACTTTCATCTCACTGTCAACTTCTGACAGATTTTCCATTTCTTGTTATGGAAAGTTGCTATGAAAAGGCTTCAGAATGACTATGCAGTTATTGTAGCTGCTTTGGGAAACCAAAAAGTCAAGGGTTTTGTAGGTTGAAAAATGAAGTTAGTTTTTTAGTTTTTATTGTTAAAAACCTTTCCCTGGGTTACTCCTGAGCTCTTCAAGTGCAAGGACTCTGTTCTTGGAAAAGTTAAGACACTGTAATTGAAATTCTGTTGTGCATGAGTCTCAGTGAGAACAATCAGTTGGTAAACTTAGCAAGTTACTGGGCTGTTTTTTTTCCTCTGCTATGCTGAAATCCATCATTACTGTAGAATTTCTTATCTCAAAGAACAGAAGTGGTTATGATATCCCTTTCCAATTCTTCCTCACTGTTTGTTGGGACACCCTGCCATTTGGGCACTTCTGGACAGGTTGCTCAGGGTGTTGAGAGCACAACATAGCAGTTGACATAAATTGTATCTTACTTTGTCTTGCCATTAAAGAGTGAGCAAATAGCTGGAGTTCCGCAGCACCCAGAAGAAAGAAAGAATGTTTCTGCTCCTCTGAGCATAGTAATTGTCTCCATTTAAGGTGGTGGGGAAAGCTTTAGAAGCTTTCAGGAGCTGGGGGAGAGGTTAAAATTTGAAGAGCCAGGTTTGTAGCTGTATATATCCATTAGTGAACATGGATCTCTGGCAACTGCAGGTGCCTTGGGCAAGATTTTATCCTGCTCTTAAAATCAGTGTGACAAGCCTGGGTATTTGGCCACTTGGTATGTCACTTGACCCATGGCATATGTAAAAAAATTACCATTCAAAATACCTCAGATGCGTGAGTCTGAAAAGATATTAGTGTCAATTGACATAGGTCATGAACTCTTATGATCACCCAAACTCCTTCTGTTCACCCAAGTTTGACAATACTTTACCAAACTGCAGATAATCTAATAAACCTCCCAGATGCAAATAACTACAAAGGCAGTGAATGCAGGCTGCAGGTCAGAAAGGTCATTTTGTCTATCGCTTTGTGCTTGGCATTCAACGAGAGCAAACACCTGCTGAGCTTCAGCAGGCAGGATTGAGAACACAATGATGAGGGCTTGTGACCTGAGTGAAATGGAAGTGACAGCCTTGCTCCAACGTTGCTGCAATGAGATGGCTGCACAGAGATTGGCTGTGTATGGTAGCTTTACCCCACCTGGAATAAATCACAGCCATGAGAGTGCAACTGCCTGATAGCATCTTGATTTTCCCAGCGGACTGGTACAGGCTGAGCTGAAGTGCATGTGGTCTCCTATTTGCTCCTGCTGCAGCATCAGCATAGCCTTGGAAATAGTGCAGCTTTCCTGGCTTGTAGAGCAGGCCAGGATTATAAAGACTGAGGACAGGCCTAAGGTATCTTTTTTAACAGATCTGCCCAGTTTTCTAGCATTCATCTAGCATGAACATGTCCCAGGGGGGAAACGGAGGAAGAGTGAAATTCCTGGTGGGATCGAAGATTAGCAGCATTGCACGGTTCTGATTAATCTCTTTCCACTCTACACGTGTGTGGCTCCGAGTGCATGAGGACTTTTGTAATGTCCAATAATATCACTCCAGTGGATGCACAAATGCTTTAGGGCACAGCAGGCAGAAAATCAGCAGCTGAGATGCACCTCCAATAGCAGTTATTTTTCCCACTAAGAAATACACGGCAAGTGTGTGGTACTGATCAGTGGCTAAGGGTGAATTCTTAAGTATTAATGTGATGGATATCAGCTGCAGCGTCAATACACACAGGGTTAATCCTTGGAACACATATTGAATATATGATGGTGACGTGGAACAGCTCAAAAATAAAAAGCTTGAGTTTTGGAGCCTGAGCCAGAGGTTCCCACACATGGCGTGGTGCAGTATCAGGTCTGCAGCTGTAACTGCAACTTTTCGGTGGAATCCACTCACACAACTTTATTTTTGTTTCACAAATTCTTGATCTTGAATGCAGAACTGAGGAACTGATGGCTACAGGAGCAAGAGAGGCTGGTGGTCTGTGAGCTTCCCCCTCTCCCCTTGCCACACTCTGCAGATCAAGCCTGCAGCAGCCCCTGATGTTCCAGCTGTAAGCCGCCTGCCCACTGCCTCAGACATTTGCACGGGTGCATTACAGCTCTGTGACATGACCTACTGAGGGTTGCTTGGGACTGTTCTGATACCTGACCAGCTCAGAATTCTAAGATGCTCAAGTTAGTGTGGATTTGGGAGCTTTTGACGCCTGCCCATGGAGGTGTTGCAATTTGCCATTTGTAGTATGACTCAAATACCAGGTCATGGCTTGCATAACAACTGGGAGTAATTTGCTGGAAGGAATTAATACTAGAACTATTTGTCTTTTATTCTTCCCAAATGCCGTACTACGCTAGTAAAGAGATGCATATTTCTTGTTTTAATCTGCCACTTTCTCACCTGTGTTGGACTGTTTGCGTATGGGGAATTTACAGGAAAAGAGCTCTTGGCAGAGGCTGAGCAACACCTGGGTTTTGCAGCGGTGGGTAAGTGCCAATGCCAGCCAAGGAGTATGCAGCCAAGAGGTGACGTGTTCCCAGTTCTTAGACATCCACCTAGTTCTGTAGAAGGGTGGAAACGTGTATTGCTCGGTTTCTCTGTCAATAAAACAAACTGCTGAGTTCTCCTTATAAAACAAACTGATTGCACGTCAGAATTTTAAATATATTTGTGAATAAACTACCTACTCAAAAAAACTAAATCTATCATGAAGAAGTAAAAATCAGAAAAGCCAGGAAATTATCTGGATGATATAGTACTGCAGGAAAAACACATGCAAGAGGGCAGACACAGTGAATGAATATTGAAGTCAGTCTAAGAAAAGTATACTGTTCTTTCCTTGAAGAAGGATTGGTGCCATATCAACAAAGCAGGAAACAGGAAAGCAAGCTGGTCATCAATCTCTATTAAAGGAACACAGAGGACTATTGTTTCTTATGCCTGTATTCACAACACTTTGTGGTTACAGGCTCAAAGCCTTGATCTGCATTTATATTTTCACTGTAAAGTGTAGCAGTATATGACAATAATGTCATATTTATCTCTGGCTACACAATCTATTGTGTATTGTCTATGTATACATGATCTAATTACTTGTGCTACAAGTGAAAGCATACTAATGTATGTAAGTGTTAACACCTTGGTTGAAAACATGCTGGTTAACAAGAACAGCATTTATATGTTAATCAAAGGAATAATTGTATCAAAAGTACAAGTACTTCAGGTTTTTTCTCAGTTTTGAAGTATTTATTAACTGAAGAACTGGCCCCATCTTGAATAACTAACCTTGTGATGTCACCCACTCGGGAAGAAAGCTCTAGACTTTCTCACCCCACACTCATCAGCTGTGAGATCTCATCAGAGAGGCAGCAGTTTGTGGGAATTTCTCTGTTGTGTGTGCACTGCCTATTGCTGCAATGGTTGCCAAAATGCTTTTCTTACAGACAAACCTCTGCATAAGTACTCTGCCTCTGCCTCAGTTATTAAACTTTCTGGATTAGAAATCTAAATGCGATGAGCCTTTGAAATAGTAACATTGTCCTAACCAGAATATATCACCTAATAAAAGAATATTGTCTTATTCCCTGTCTTATCGAATCTGCCTAAAGGCTTTCTTTGATCAGTTTCAGAACAGTCTGGCCCTCAAAACAGGACAAGGACTCTGATCTGAAAGCAACCCTTTAGCAGCCTTGATATTGGCTGCCTTGATTTTCATTCTCCCATCAGACTGATGATGCCTGCTGCTGGTTTATGTCTCTTTGTGTCCGTGTACCCGATGGCTTGACATCGCAGCATTAGCACTTCTGCTGTGCCACTGCCTCTCACCTTCCCGCGGCTGCCAGCACTTCCTCTGTACCTGGGGGGATGCAAAGACACAAAAATGGATTTTGTGTCCAGCGTAGGGTAGATTTGGGGTGATGGCTGGGATTCTCATTTGTATGACAGCAATACTTCCATCCAGGCAGAGAAGGTTTTAATGGCACGCTTGAATCTGATGTAACGGTTGTACCTCTGAGGCAGTCGTCATGAGTTCCTGAATAACTCTCAGAATAAAAATACTGCAACTCTGCTTCATTATGCCCTGTCATTTTCATCACCTTCATGTGATAAACAGCCCTCTGCCATTCATCTGGCCGGGAGAGTCTGGAGAACAGTAGGTGGAGAAGCCAGTCATGCTGCCTCTTACTAGCTGACTTACCAGCAGGACTTCTCTGCAGGTACAAGAAAAAATCACAGAAGCCTACTTCTACACTGCATTTAGCTCTCCGTTTGTTTGACTTTTTCAGAGGGTATTTAGGGAAGAATTGTAGTTTGGGATCTCAGTATTTCTACTCTGGACTTCCTCTGAACTCAGTCGATTCTCCTAGAAAATCTGTTTGGGATTAATTTCACTGGCTTTATTAGGGTTATAGGCAACTCTTGACCAGTGGCTCATTTTAGCTCTTTTCTGCAAGGGATTTATAAATGGACATGAATAAGATATTTTCTAAACCCATAGTAAGAGCTCCCCATTGGACTAGACTAAGAGGCATCTAACTCTGTTTTACCTATGCCTCTAGTTTAGAAAAGAACTTCAGAGATCTAACCAGCTCTGAATTAACCTTGCAAGATTCATGGCAAGGCTCCTGGGAACCATCAAACCGGAGTAAAAATATCTTCATCTGCCTGTGGGTGGAGGCCTGAGGATGCAGAGGGAGCAGTGAGAGTGCTCCTTGTGGCAGCACCAGCAAGTCCCCATACATGCTTTGACAGAAAGGAATGCTGGTGCATTACTGACCAAATTCCAGTCAGGGTTTGATCCATGACTTTTGCTGCTAAGATTTTCTTTATTGTTTTTCTTCAGAAGCTTATAATTCAAACCAGCTCTCAAACTGTCCTATCGTGTAGAGCATTGCCTGAGGAGTTCTACTTCTATAAGAAATGGGATTTTGTTGGGCAGCGGTGGCCAGTGTTGGTGTCCAGGGATTTCTGGTTTAGCAGCACAAATGTTCACCCAGATGAGAGCTGAGGCTGCAGTAAAACACAGAAATAGCTGTCTCAGCTCCCAAAGGCTCAGCTCCCCATTATAAGCCAGAATCTCTTACCTTCTATGAAGACAGAAAACTTAAATGCTTTGATTGCAGGAGGGAAATTCAGAAGGATTTGAAGAGTCCTTGAACCAACATGTTAGGCTGCATCAAGAGGTGTATTTTTATGATAATGGTAATCAAATGAAATGCCTGAAGGCAAATAAGCAATTACAGTGGAGATGAAAGTGTCTGCCATGATCCTTCAGGAATCAGAATACCTGTTTGGTCACTGAAATCATCATGTGAAGACGCTTAGTGATGGCTGCCTGCAGCATGTCCCTTATGCCAAGGTCAGGGTGACAGCTTAAAGTTTTCACTCTTGGAGCTTTTGATTTCAAATTGCAGTATTTCAAAACCTGAGGGTCTGTGGATACAAATTAATGTTCCACTGAGCCACATTCAATGCCTTATTTAATAGAGTATGGTTATGTCTTTACTGCCATGAAAACAATGAAATCTCTAGGCTTTGTCTTCCAAGGGAAAGGCAATATAGAGCAAAACTTGTTCCTTGAAGGAATCTTACAGGGGATTGGGTGCTCTGAGAAGAGGCAAGAAGGCAGGCCCAGTCTCCATCCTCACTTTAAACTCTGCACTATGTACACAAGACTTGCCACATTTGACCTTTGCAAGCATAAAGCTGGAATGACTTCAACATATTTTCCAACATTTAGCTGGTTTGGAAGCCAGCCTGACACAATCTGCATAATACCCAACTATGTCAACCTAAGTGAATGGCACTTAAAGTAATCAAATAGTTGAAATCAGGGGAAGAAAAGCCTTCCACTAGTGCAGTAGCGGAGTTTCAGTGCCACTGATCTGCCTTCAGAGAATCCTAGTCTCAGTGTTCCGCAAGGTTTAGACAGGTATTTTTGTTCAGGCACTCCATGGTGCTGCTCTGCTGAAGGCAGTGTCACTTTAATTAGCAACTTTTGGCTGTGGTGGCCAAAGGGAAAAAAACAAAAAGGATATTTTGTTCTGAGTCAGTGATAGTTTTCAGCTGCTGTTCTTTATAGAGCAGAAAAGGCATGTGGATTTAGATAGTGTATCAGTAAGGAAAACGTCAACAGTAGCTGGCCTTGGGCACTTGAGGATTAACAGCTCTGTGCCTGTCCCAAAGACAATAAATCCTCACTGACCAAAGGAAACCTCAGAATCACACACTGAAAAAATTATTACAGCAGTTTTGCAAGTGAAGTTCACGGTGAGCGATAAACTCCTCACTCTGAAAATGGACTTGATAGTAGTGAACTCCAGATTGTTTGTTTTTAAAGGGAGGGGATAAAAATGTGAGAGGTTAGCTATGAAAAAAGCCAGTCTATCAGCAGCAGGCTGACATTCTGGAAAATGTAAAGTTTTGGGCATCAGAAAGCTTTTCATAGATTTACAAATTAAAATGACTGTCAAGGACTTCATTAGATGTAGGATTAAGGGGGAAAGAAGATCTTTTAGGTGTTTGCACATGCCATAACCCAGATTAAACAAGGCTGCAGGTTCTCTCTAATGCTTTGAGGTTTGTGTGTGGTCATAGTGGATGGTGGGTTTGGGACATGGGCCAGCTGCCAGCCGCCCTCCCAGCCACCCTCTCTCTCCCCCTTCTCAACAGGACAGGGGAGAAAATAAGAGGGAAAACTCATGGGTAGAGATAAAGACACACAACTATTACCATTATGAGCAAAACAGACTCAGCTTTGGGGAAAATGGTGAGATATGGTGAGAAACAGAGTGGAAACTTCTTCCCCCTACCTCTCCCTCGTTCCCCTCAAGGTTGATGTTCACTCCTTCACTCCCAGCTTCTCTCCCCGGACTGGGATAAGGCAAATGGGACCGGGGTTTGTGTCTGGCACAGAGCAGCCCCTTCCCCTCGCAGAGACCCCACCACCACCCAATACCACGGCACCTGCTCCGGCCAGTCCTAAGTAAAAGGACTTAGGTAGCTCCATAATGATCTGCTAAGATGCAGAATCACATAAGCCTGATTGTTAGAAAGTTTACTGCAATTTTTCTGGAGTTCTGACGAGCAGAGTTCCAGTTGTCTTCACGGAATTGCAGATTAAGGGAATACTGTGCAATTTGCACACCCCGTGTGGTGAATTGAACCAGCCCAAGAAGTGTACCAGTCTGAGGGAAAGGTCCCAGCTGATTCACAGAAGGAACATCCTTCTTTCTAGCCCATGAACAGGCAGAGCATGGAAGAATAGGGTGAACATGGGCAGTTGAACTTTAAACTTAATTTAAGAAAAGATAAGCAAAGGAAAAGGGAGTCAAGTCCTTTGGGCAGTGGCCTGCTTTGACATGTTGTTTGAAAGAGACATTTCTGTAGAAATTAGAAATACTTGTAGATAAAAATCAGGCAGCAAAAACCTGCCTTTCAACATACATAGATTCTGATTAAAAAGCCCTTAATTCATATGTGAATAAAGCTTTCTTTTCCTTTTCATTTGTAAAAAATAAATGCCAAGGCACTGCAGGGCTGGACTTTTCTCAGTGGGCATTTCCTTCTGCTCAGTCTGATGTCAGGGCTTGGGCAAAGAATGTTTCATCTGAACCTTGTGAGCACAGCCTGTTGAGTCAATACCAGGAGAGGCATGCAGGAAATAGAAGTGTGCCTGCCACTTCTTGAATGAGCTGGTTTTAAAAGAGTGACAGTAATTTCAGCATGAATCATAAAAAGTTGTCTTTCAAAATAATTTAAGCTTAAGTATTAACAAAGCGAAGCATTGAAAAATCATAAGCCAGGCCCGTTTTCCTCCAAAGAGAATTTTTGAAAACTAACATTGGATTTTTAGTTGTCTTGAGACTGTTTAGAATTTTTATCTGGAGTTTTCCTTCAATAACTTGGGCCAAAAGTTAGTGTAAAAAGATTGCTGTATGTCTATAATATTGACATATGCTTGTATTTTAGAGCAATGATTTAGGGTAAAATCTTTTTTTGTCCATGAAATCATAAGAGCTGACAGGACCAAACTTCACTGAGGCAGAATTTTCATTTGGCAGATTAAACCACAGATGATATTGCATTTGTGCCTTGTGCTGCAATTTAGAAATTATTGGCCTGGTTTCTAACAAGTTAGGTGTGCCCTTCTGTGTGACTGTGTAGGCTTAACTCACACAGTTCCCACAATGGCAGAAAAACTGTGTACGTGGCCAATTATGGCTTCCTGCTGTATTTTGAAAATATGAAAAAATATGAAAAAAATCCGATTTGCACGCACTACCCAGACATCAGTATTCCTGTGTGCAAGGGACTGCCCAGAAGAATGGCTGCTGGGAGCTACAGTGGGGTTTGCAGCACAGCAAACCCAAAGCAAAACCCGAAGCAAACCCAGAGTGGGGCTGTGCTTAGCGGGGGTGATGGCCCAGAGATCCTGAATTGCACAGGGCGAGTCAAGGAGCACATTCAGCCTCAGAGTGGTGTTAGCTGTGGGCAGTGCTGGGGCATCGGCCCCGCTGGGGGACAGTGTCCTCCTCCCACCCTGCCGTGCTGGGGGCACTGCACATCCCTCTGCTTCTCTTCCCTGTGCCAGCAGAGCGAAGCACCAGCAGCTACTCTGGAACAGCTCCTTAAAACACCTCTTGCTGGTGGAAGGATTTGGCTAGTTCACATGTAAGCCATAGCTGGATTAAAAAATAAGTGAAAGCTTGCAGTGTCAGGCTGTGCCTGACAGTTGCCGTACTGCAGAATGAGCCCCCTCTGAGAACTTGCTTGCACTCTGGGGTTGTCTTTAATTCTAAGTGCACTGTGTGAGAAGACTTTGCATAACTCTCAGTCCTGGCCACTAAATGTCGATAGATTCTTTGCTACGTGACATAAGTTGCATCTCTGCGTTGCTGAATGTTACTGAAGCACAAGTAAATTTTAAGGGACTTTTGTGTTAAGTGAAAAAAAAAAAAGACGAAAGCGAAATGACATTTACTTTTCTGCACTTCAAAAGACTTGTTCTGCAATTTTTCCTTGCCTTTAAAGATAGCAACTAGAAAGCTCCCAGTGTGGGAGCCTTTGCTTTTAAATGCTGCAGCAAGCGTAATACTCGCTGGGTGAACTTGGAGTTGGCAAAAGAAAAAGCTGGGGGGGATGTACGGGAACATGTGCTGTCCTTTGTAGTTCCAGTTCTTTTTAGAAGCACTCACAAATAGCTTTAGTTTCTTTAGCAAATACAATGGCATCATTCTGGGCATGCCTAGTGGAAGTGTTCTGGGGCTAGTAAACTGTGAACAAACCTGTTTGCATTGCTGCACTGTACAGCGCAGCACAGATAAGCCCTAATTGTTATGCAACTCCTTAGCATAAGCTCCTGGCATGGCTCATATGCTTCCCTTGTGCTAAGACTGTCCAAAATAGCAACAAGAAAGCATGTAACTAAAGACACAGCAGGAGTGTAGGAATTCACCCAGGCCTTGGATGTTCTAAAGATTGAACAATTCTTCATTTTAAACCTTCCAAAATGCTAAGCATAATGTATTTCCTTCGGAGCTTCTTCAAGGTAAGCAATTTCAAACTCTTCCTGTTTGTTTGGTTTAGTTTTGTTTTGACAAGAGAGAAACTTGGATTTGAAGACTTTGTACATGAGTGTAGAAAGTAGTTTTCGTGAGAACTGATGCCCAGTAAGCAAATGCACTCACCAGGTTTGCAATTTGCTTTGCTGTGTTAACATCTGATTTGTAGACAGTGTTTGTTTTCAGCTACCATAAAAAAGAAACACTTGCTGTGGATTTGATGGAAACCATAAAATTTATGGTGTAAGCTACATCCATCAACAGGGAGTTGTTAGCAGTGATAGATGCATTTTATGAGACAAACCCAAATCTTAACTTCTGACTTTATGATGATTTCCTGAAGTGTTTGTTGTATTTTAAACGTGCCAAATTGAGCAATTGAACACTAACATAATTAAAAACATTTTAGGTACAAAACACATTATAAACTGCTGCCAATAAGTTCACATGAAACAACCAGAGCAACTAGCTAATATTCAGTGATGGGTACGTAACCCTCCCTCTGGGGACAGTTTCTTTTCCTGTGAGTCGAAGTAAGTTTTCTGACAGAGGCTGCTGCCTGCGGTCGGGCTGCAGGAGCTGTGTGAGATCTGAGCCCAGCTGTGGCTGTCACCCTGCTCAGAGCTGCAGCACAATCGTGGTGCAGCTGCAGCGTGGGCTGCAGGTTTTGGTAGAAGTGTGCACTGCGAAATGCAGAGATGACTTTGGAGAAGTGTGGGCCAAAGGAATGAAAGTTTAATCAGATTAGAGAGTACTGGACTGTTTGAGATCTAAAGTGTTAGAATTTGAAGCTCAATAGAGAATTATGCTAACTTAGAAGAAAAATGCTTAAGGAATAGAATAACTGTAACGATATGAATTCCAGCTTCCCATTATGTTGTCACTTGCACATTTGCATGCCAAACTGCTTCTCGATAAAGTATGCTGCAGGATTGCAGCTGCAGTGTAAAGCCAGCAGTGAATCTCAACACAGAGTTCCTCTGTGGAGACCAACTGCTGTTTGAAATAAATATGAGGAAAAGCTTAATTTTGGTCCTAAGATATAGAGCTACAATTAGCACCTGCAACCACCTGATTGTTCATGGGAAGCAAGTAGCACTCCTAAGGAGGTGAACCCCATTTTCAGCAGCCTTCCTTGGGGACACTGTATAGAGCTAATCTGACAAAATTGCTTACATTTGGGTTGAATAAAGCTACTCAGTTTTTACTGAGTTGTTACTGAGTTGTTACTCCAAACATTGCAGAAGTGAGGGACAGGAAAAATACAGTGGGAAGGTTTTTCTCTGTTACTGGGATATGGCTATTGACTCATTATAGTTGCATACTTGCTGTTTTATCACATGACAGGCCTTGACTTTCAAAACTTTTAGCATTAATCATGCAGCTAAAGTGTATGTAAATATCCTACTTCGACGTGGGAGAGTATATACTTCTCAGTACTTACAAGAGTTTATTTTTCCATAAAGGCCAGTCATCTACAGTCAGCAGTTTGAGAAAAACAGGACTGAGTAAAACTGTTAGCTGTCAACTGTGTTATGATGATTACTGGATTCATCCTGAATCATTTTAGTGTAACAGCTTTGTGCCATCTCTGTTGCTTTCAGTTTGAGAAAGGCCAGTTCTTGCCTATGAATTTCATTCTGCATTCATTGACTTAAATCTGTCAGCTAAGTCGGTCAAACTGTGTTTGAAATGGAGGAAAAATTAACACTATTCTAATGCCAGTTTCTTAACTGTTTTCTGTTAAGTTTTCTTGAAATAGAAAGCTCTTAATTGAAAGCTGGCCAAAATACAGTATATCTAGAGCTGTATTTTAGAGGTCCTGTGCACACCATGCTGCACTCTGATGTTCTGTGACACGTTAGAATGACCCAAATAGCTTGAAATGCACTCTGAGGCCTCAGCTGTGTTTCTCAACAGGATTTTAGCTAATAAAATCCCTGCGTCCATGCCTGGGAACTTTAAAAGTAACACCCTCATCTGACTGAAAAGAAAAAGTAGGCTGGGCCAAACAGCAATAAACCTGTCCTTGGCTTTGGGATAAATGCTGCAATGGGAGAGTTACTGTGGTGCCTCTTGTCCTCCTCTGGAAGTTGCATCAACACCTTTGCTGATGGGAGGAGCAGGAGGAAGTGGAAATAGCATAAATCTGTAAATATATATTAAAAAAAAAATTACAATAACATAAACTGCCTAGAGCTGGGGGGCAAGACCGTGGGGCAGACTTGCTAGGAAGGAGCTCAGGACCCCCTGCCCGCCCCTGTTTGTGTCTGCTTCAAGGCTTTCCTAGCACAGGACTGAGTTTGCAGCATCCAACTCCACCATGGTGCCTTTGAAGCAGACACAAAATTCCATGCACATCTGATCTTAGCAGGTTGGTTGTTACATCTTGGCAAGTTAAGTTTTTTGTCTCCCATAATAATCAATTTAAAGGCCTAATAGTTTTGTCTTCGATTCTCCCAAGAGAAATGGAAACAGGTATTGCAGATGTTCTCAATGCATGATTGCATTGGTCTGAGCTGCTGGTTTTTCTCACAAATTTAAGTAATTATCTAATTAAAATTTTCCATATGGCTGTTCACTTGGTATGAAAATATTTGGTTTTGATTGAAAATACGCAGAAATCAAAATGTAACTCCTTGTTGAATGAAAAGCCATATAAATGGCTCGCATGAGCCATAATTAGTTGGTTTTTTGAGAAGTCTGACAGCAAATTTTATGGAAGCATCTTCTCGCTTCCTTTAATTTTAAAACCAGAAGATGCTGATTAATACTGCTGCTTTTTATAATGATGGCCACCATAAGAATGCATGCTTATGGCATGCAGCATTTCAAAACAGGCAGCCTGTTGCAGTCATTCCAAATTCCTCTCTAATGCCACTGGTACAGCAGTAAACAAGGCACGATGCAGATTTGCCACTAATACCTTTAATGCCTCTAAAATAGTGCACCTATTGTTCTCTCTGAAGCAAAGCTCCAGGACACTAATACCAGCTAAACAGTTCCTGGCCACTTTAAAAGGCCAGTGTGTGCCTGAGCAGGGATGGCTGTGTCCCCAGCTGCAGACAGAGATTTTGGGAGCCCTGCTGCTGCTGTCATAGGAAGTGGTATTGCACAGCTGTGGAACATCCTAAATTTGTATCAGATTCTGCATTCAAAGTGTTGTACATTTCCCTCTCCTTGGCCATACCTTTCATTTAATTCTGCTCGGGAATGTGTGTCATCTCCCTGGTTAGATTTGCAGCCCATCCAGCTCTGACTTTGGATCTGAACCAAACTTTGCTGGTTTTCTCTTTAAGCAACGTGCCAAACTTGCATTTATGTGAATTGAACTGAAGAGTTTGTTCACAATCTATGTGTTTCTCTGAAGGGACTTTTGTTCTGACTTAAGAAATCAAGGACCACATTTGTACTAGTTTTAGGTCTTGCACTAGATATTCACCTATCCTGAAAGTTTAAGTTCCCACCTAAACTCCGTGGTTTGGTTCATTTTTGTGACTATCAATCCTGTTGCTGGGCTAATCTTTGTTAGTCTCAGTCTTGGCACCTCTGAGATACCTGTGAAATGAGCACTAAAACACTGTCTGGTTATTCTCCTCTGAGGGTCAGCTCTTTTTTCCCTTCAAGTGAAAGAGCAGAGAGATTTCCAAAAAACGTTCTGATTTCGGTTGGACCTGTGCCAGACATTTAACAGAGGCAGGGACCTTTCTGAGTCCATCCATGCCCTTGGAAAGCCAGAATGTTTCTCATTGAAAAGTTATCTGCAGAAGCTTTGGTTCTCTTGTGTGCAGTTGTAACATTGCTGCTGCGTGGGGCCATGTCTTGACTGTAACATATTTGACTGAATAATGACTGTGAGTATTTCAGGTTTTATGTGGATAATTCAGGTTTTGCCTAAAACTTAGGAATGGCTGTAACGTGGAGCTGTTCTAAACATGTGTTTATCAGTTGTTTGTCATCTAATCTGTACGATGGGGTGCACAAATGTGATCTTTAAGCATGCTCAGCTGTCAGGCAGGCAGATGCCACACAGGTATCTTCACCTGATCTTTGGCACCCTGTGAGCGTGTGGAGCTTCAAATCTCCTGGCTAGCGAGGTCATCTTGTACTCTGGGGTTTCTGTGCACTGATGCTGCAGCTTTCCAAACAGCAACAAAAAGTATCAGGAACAAACAGAACATTTCAGCTGGCTGGGAACTGCTTTCTTGCAAAACTGGCTGAAGAAGACTGTCAGTGTTTAGTTAATGAACTTCTCGTAGCATAAATTAAACCAGGACAGCATTGAGCTGGAGCTAAAGTGACAATCCCAGAATGTCAGCTTAGATCTTAGTAATGTCTGCAGCAACTCATACTACCTGAGTAACAACTCTGCAAGTAATACCAGAATACACACCTCTTCATTAAAAACTTAAAGAGGGTTGCCAATGTCTCATTTAATATGCAAAACAATGAATTTGAATGATTGCAGATATGGTTGTAAGAACCCTTGGGTTATATTGGCATGTAGAACAGGTATTGCAGTCAATGCTGTGAATATTTGTTCTTGCTAAAATACGAAATAAATTTTACTGGCATTCTTAAGTGCTTTTAAAAAGACAGCTGTTTTAGGAGCATAGATTCATGTATAAAATGCCTCTGTGAAGGTCTTGCTTTCAGGGGGACTGAAGCAGCTGTAGACGAATAGTTTTCAACTGAGGTAACCACAAACTCTAAATTTTGTCCAAAGAAAGTAGCATGCCTTGACTGAAGCACATTTTTCACTGAGACAAGCAAGATGATGGTCAGAGTTAAATTTTCAAATAATAGCTTTGATACAAGAAAGAATGGAAAATCATACATTTTATTCTTGCAATGGCTTCCCTCTAAAAAACATTGTGTCCCAGTACTGAGTTAAGCTGCAGAGTGTATGGCACATCGTCAGGGTTGGGAATTCCTTATCCCAGACAGTTATCTTGTACTTTCTTAAACCAAAAATGCTGTACAGTGCATGGCAATGGGCAGTCTTCATGCACCAAAAAAAGCTGTAATATGGGAAAGAACATGATACCAGATGAGGGTACAGGAGATGTCCACTTCTGTATCAAAAGCAAATAAATAGGTGAGGTTTACCTAAGAGTTCACATATCAGAAGATTAAAATTAGTCTGAAAAGACTACTGACTGAAAAGAGGAATGAGGTTTGGATCAATTGTAGTTATTGGGTCAGGAAACAAGATGTCAGATGAGCTCTGACTGTTTTAAGGAAGGAATGCATTTTGCCTGGAAGAGGCTTAAGGACACATAAAGGGAAAGGTAGTAGTGCTTTGTATGCAAAGTATCTGAATAATGAAAAGACAGTCTCTGAAGCGCTAATGCATCTATTCCAGTAATAGAAACTGGAATTTATGGCAGCCAGGTAATTCCTGATTAACCTGCCTGCATGTGTGTACATTAAAAGGGGTGATGCACACACACTGTTCCCCATGTGAAATACTGCTGCAGGAGCTGATCGTCTTCACCCTCAATACGAGAGTGCTGTCATCAGTCTAGGACAGTGGAAGCAAATCCTGTGTCCAAATTATTAACATTTGCAATTAATACCTATTTCAGTATATATTAATGACTGTCAATTTTAAGGCAGGACAGATCCATGACTTACCTTGCAGAGAATAGCCACTAAAATGTAACAATGGTTACAATTATAATGCATCCATTGACAGGAATTAACAAATATATCCATTTGCTCAGACCTTTAATTGAGAATCTCTGTGACTTCTTGGCCACTAGGATGGGTTGCATTGTGCATCTCTGTATGTGACAACACACATTGTTTGCAGCCTCCACAAGGATCATCAAGTCCAACTCAGAAACACACCCCAAACCCAAACCCAAACCCAAATCCCAACTAACCAACCAACAAACTTGGCCCATTAAGAGAGTACACCTGAAAAGTGATACCCAAGAGTGAAGAATGGTTTGCTTACAGGTAAAAGTGTGGGGAAAGTCCTGAAAGTCTTGGTTAGCTTTTGTGTAATCAAAGCTTGTGTTATGTTGAGATCGAGATATCCTGCAAAGTGGCCTTTGGTACCTTTTGGCCATTGGTACAGTTTCCCAAATCACCAGAATGATGCCATTGTTGGCTGTGTTCCAAAGAATTCAGGCTGCTTGGGAGACACCATTTTCTTTTGCCTTCAGAGATGGAATCCTGCACTGCTAGAAGAGGTCTTGCTGCTGAGAAACTTCCAGTAACATTATTGAGGTCATACAGATGAGCATGTAATTACTTAGATAAACAGAGTTTCAATTAACATGATTGCAATCTAGTAGCACTTAGACAGTGTTCCTTAAGAAAAGGATTTCACCCTGTACACAGCCTATACATGAAGAATGAAAATCTGTATGATTAAACCACACCACAGAGTTAAACATTACCAGAACCTATACATAGTCTTAGGTTCAACTTTTGACCCCACAACAGTTATTGCCTGAATTAAAATCCCAGGGAGACAAGGCAGGAATTTGCATCAGATTAATTGTCAATGACAATGTTTTTGTGGTTTTATGCAAAATGCAAGAAGATTAAAATAATGAACAGTGCCTTGCAACACACAAGCACTCCTTGGCTAGGTCAGCCTTCTTCCTGTCACCTCAGCCAGATGGGGCTGGAGCCTTTGGAGGCATTTCAGATAACCAGCTGAGCTGCTTCACAGCTGAAGCAGCACCTTTCAGATTGCACACATAAAAACAAGGTGAAATACTGATACACTCTTCAGAATCCTCCCTTGCCAAGACTGAAGGTGGAAATTCAGGCAAGCCGTGCTCCAGCAGTGAAGGATGACTCCTCCTCTTCCTTCTTCTAACACTTCCCTGTGTCAAACCCCTCTGCTGAGCTAATTTTCTACACTGATGCTAAATAGGTGGGGGCTAATGAGCAACCTGTTACTCTTGGAAATCTCCCATGGTAGGCTTGCCACAGGTGCACTTGGCAAGTTCAGGACAGTGTTTAACTTTGAGTGAAATGCTGCCTGGTCATACACGTGACCTTTCTGTAAGACAGAGCGAGTGCTCGTCCTCTTCAGTGCGGTCTCATAAGCATCTTTGCTTCCTGGTACTAACAGATTCTCCTTTCAAAACAGTTTTGTGGTGATGGAGGGCCTCAGACAAGCCTTGCTTGCAGAGAGCATGGCTCTCTCTACTGGCTGAGATTTAGCATTTTCAGGAGACAATTTTCTGATCGAACGTGGAATATGGCCAGTTTTCAGTACAATTTCAACAAGTCCCTGTTTAGCATCAAGCCCTCTGTATCCCCTGTGGCGTATTAAAGAGATCAAGTGTAATAATTTAAGAAGCAAATAACCAATAGTATGAAGAAACCAAAGTTTTAATAAATGTATTTTGAAAAGCAACAACAACAACAACAAAAAGAATTTGATTTGTTTTCAGATGAATACTCAGAAACTAACAAGTTAAGATTGGGTTAGAAATGGGTAATTCTGCAGTTCTGGGAAAGGAAGAAAGTCTTTCACTTCACAGTGTGCCCTATAGTGAAGGTGAGCTGCTGCACTATACAGAAGGATTGAATTCTTGTCTGCTTCTCAAATGCTAGTGTGTATATATATATATATGTATATTTTCCAATTTTTACTTTGACATTTAAATGGCAAATATATGTCATTAAGTGGCATTTGGGATATTCTTTACGTATTTTTATGAGAATTAAGTTCCATGAGTTGAGAGTCTTACAGACCTCTATAATAGGAATTGTATAAAATGATGGAAAGGCACTGGGATAGTTTGAATCAAGTGTAAGGGTAATAATATCTTTCCAACGTCAATCTTTTGTGCTGTCTAATGAACAGGATCCCTCTGTCTTCAATTAACACTCTCCCTCCTGTAGATTTATCTCAGATTTGACTGCTAGCTTGCTTGCTCTGGGTGGTGAGGTGTAACTAACTACTGCACCCAGTGACAGACGGCGTGCAGGTATCTTTCAAGCAGTGAAGGGAACTGGATTGCACTTGAAATCACCAGCTGAAATGGTGATGAAATGGTGATGAAATAATCATCACCAAATGGCTAAGACAAGTATCTTTCCTCCTCTTCTTTTATCAGGCACAAAGTTATTCCAGAGTACTCCAGGTTACTACAGGCTTTCAGCTCTACCAGATAGCATTTCACTATTAATTATAACACTTTCTGAGCACACAGCCTTTGTCTGTGGCACGTGCTGGTCGGTGATGGCAGCTGCTGCAGGTGACAGTTCATTCAGCTCCACATGCAACCGTGTAAACCCTCCCTATCAACACTAACACATTTTTCTTTATCCTAGATTTCAGTGAATCAAGTGCCATGATGCCCTGGCAGTAGAATCCTGACAGGCATCCCATGATAAAAAGATTCATTCTAGCTTCAGGAGACTCTTTGGAGAGGGGTGGCTTTACATATGTGTCACCAATTACAAGGAAGACAATTACATCTTCAGAGGGAGGGTCTGCTCAGGAGGTGCAGACCCTGCAGTGTCACCCCAGCCACCTCTCTTGCCCACAGTGAGGGACAGTGGCATAGCTCAGGGACTGATGGCCCAGCAAAAGCTGCTCCTGTGCCTGGGTAAACGAGAGAACTGAGCCAGCCTGGAGCCACTGCTGCCATGCCTGTGCTCCCACCCTGCTGCCACCCTGCTTTTGGCTTGTGTCTGCAACTGGCACAAGAACAATCAGTCTGAATTTCGGAATTAACACTCCTAAAACAGCTGTAGGGCTATTTTTTTAAAAAAAATTATTTTATTTTATTTTGGAACAGCTGGCTGATTTATTTGAGAAGACATGTAAATGCTCCCTTATCTCAATTTTGATTACCTTCGGAAGTATCAAACTATTTGATTTCTTTTCACTCATTTATAAAATGAAATCGTTTTCTGATCCAGAATAGAACATAAAATACTCCTACATGTAATAGAACATAAAATACTCCTACTCTGTGGTTCCTGAATGAACATGGAAATAACTTGTAAAATTCCTTTTTTAAGTTTATAGCAAAGCTAGTCGTTCTGGGCTGCCATAACATTTTTAAAACAATAACGTGTGTATTTACATATTAAATATGTAATATACATAACGCACACCATCTTACATTGCTGTAATCAGCCGGATAAAGTTCAAAGGACAAATCCTGTCCGTGGGAAAGCCAGAGATGGGGCCTTGCCGTGCCAGGCCGGCGGCTGTTGCTGTGGAGATGTGCAGTCATGGCCTTGCTGTACTCCACGGGCTGCGATTTTGTTTCTGGATTTACTGCCGGTGTAACAGAGCTGATGACACCGTGTTTGAGGAATCAACCAGATGCCTGAAAATTTTCGTGCCTCTCCCCCTTCCTTTGCTTGCCCTCCAAACGCAACAGCAGATGGAGAAATGAGCCCCACGTAGAAATCGGATGGTTTGCCCCCTCAGCTCTTTTATCTTGCTGGTGAGCGCTCAGCACTGCCCATTGCATTCTGCCTGGAAATTTTCGTGCCTCTCCTCCTTCCTTTGCTTGCCCTCCAAACGCAACAGCAGATGGAGAAATGAGCCCCACGTAGAAATCGGATGGTTTGCCTCCTCAGCTCTTTTTTATCTCGCTGGCGAGTGCTCAGCGCTGCCCATTGCATTCTGCCAGCTCGGCAGGTTCAGCTGGATGCGGCGGGCTCTGGGCTGTCACTCTGCTTTGTTCAGCTTCGTTCTGCTGATGCCACGGCGTGTCCCCGTGCCGGGGGACATCAGCCTTGTGCGTCTTTCTTCTCTTGGCTGTGAGGTGGAAACTCCTGGGACAGTATGCTCTACACAGACAGTTCTGAAAAGAGGAAAAGAAGCCAAAGTCAGCTTGAATTATGTACTCCCGGAAGTCTTAATTTATGTGAAGAAATAATTTAAGGCTCTTGCTAAAATCCTTGGCCTCCTACCCTGCACCTGGCGTGTCTCTGGTAGCGCATCCCGCAGCAGGCGGTAAGAGCGTGGGCCTTCCCCGCCGTGTTTGGAGTGCTGTTTCCTTCCTGCTGTTGCCGCTTTGACACTTTCAGCTGCCCATCATTCAGGCACCATAAGCTGTTATAACAGGTCTCTGCCAGAAAGCCTGGAAGAACGGTAATAGTTGTTATTTGCAGTATCTTAAACTTTTTCTAATGAATTTCTTTTTTGTTTGTTTGTTTTTGAAGCCCTGTGGCATTTGTTTCTCAGCAGGACTTCTGAAATAGGCCAAATTTTACCTTGTTTACTGTTTGTTTATCCAAATCTCGATGAAGGCTTTTGTAAAAGCAATTTGTATCTGATCTTGGTGTATCATTCATAGCTTTCCTGAGGCTGAGTTTCCATGACAACTAATTAATAAAGATTAGCTTTTCTTATGGAGTGTAAGACTCAAGTACATCTTGTTTTGTCATGTAGATAATCTCTCGATCTTGTTTTGGAGACTGGGTCTTGTCACAGAGATGCCACAGGCAATCTGTTCTGATTTATAGCCAGGCTTGGAAGACCATTAGGGGTGAAATCTTTCAGATAGTTTTTATTTTCCCAGTTCTTACATTTGTCCACTTGCTCGTCTGTTTACCTGTCCTTGGTAAGTGAGAGTTTTGCAGCCTTTTTTGGCTTGAAGGACAGAGGAGGAAACCACACTTTTTAACTTCTCCTAACTTTAAATTAGCTGAAGAACAACCTAGATCTACAGACAAATTATGTTAAAACAAAGGTATTTAGTTGAAACGCATGAAGCTATATTGCTAATAATATAAAAAGGTGTCATAACACAGTATAACATAATCCTTATATTTCCTTAACATAATTCTTAATCTATAACATACCTGCTATATTATTAAAAGGTTTTATTGGAACTTCAGAAACAAGGCTGGATTTTGAATTGCTTTCAGTACTAAGAAACAAATACTTAATTTCATACTTAAACTTTTCTCCTCTGTGAAGTTGCTAGCAACACTTGTTATTTTCGACTTATGGGAAAAGGGAAGGCATCAAAGCTTCTTTATTCTTAAGGACTTTTATGATCAACTGTACTTGGGCAACATCTGCTATGTGTTTCAAACACTCTTGAGTGACATTTGCCTGAATGGAAGCCTATTTTTTTTTTGTAAGGGTAAGCCAGAGACAATCTGAAGCTTTATACTTGTTTTTACTCAGATATCTGACCAAACGGAAACTCCTTTTGTTTGCTAAAACAAAGAGTTTTAGAAGAGGAGGGCTTTAGATGAAATCAAAGATGGTGTGTTTCTATCACCTGAGAACTTAAGCTTTACATCCAGCATTTCTTGTCTTTCTGTACCAAAACTCAACCAAACAAATAAGAATGGTAGTCTGTCTTAAGCTTTGGGTTTGCTCTCCCTTTCTGTCTGTGCCTTACCTTAGTGAATCAGTGAAGCACTTCCTGGCAGCTCTCAAGGTCATGTCAATCCCATGTTAAGCTATGAGAAAATTCTCCCAGTGATAACAGTGGAGGGCTGTGTAAGAGTGGAGTAGCACTCCAGTGACTGCTCAAGAATTGCCTTCAGAAAAAGGCTTTGCTTCATTTTGCCTTGTGTACCTCCTTATTGTGCAAAGCCTTTTCACAAGTGAAATCTTTTTTACTGCAGATGTTGAGTCACAGACTTGTTGGTTTGGTTGCATCTTTCAGCAAGCCAGCAGGTACCTGGGGATGAGCTGCATTTTGTCTATCAGAAACCCTTTGGCAAAAAGCTACTCTTCATAAGATCTGAAAAAATATCTCCTGAGTAGATTTATTTTATCTTTCCTTTAAAACAGCAGGTTTTCTCACTAGGCTTGCAAGCAATAAGCAAGACCTGACTGAGAAAACACTTTTCCACACGGTCTCTCTGCAGCCATTCAGTGCTGCATCCCATTTGCATGAACAGTGCCAAGCACTTCGGTGCCCTGTGAATGAGGACCAGGCTCTTCAAAGCTGAGACACAAGCCAAGACCACCCACATCTAGGAGGAAACCTGCATTTGCGAGCTGAAAATTAGCTGCTGGAACACATGTCACCATGGGGCAGAGCATTGGGCAGGATGGTGATAACGTGGAAGCTGGCCTGAAAGGCAGCAAGGAACGGGACTGTGAGAAATCCATGGAGAATCATGTCATTAACTGTGGATGCTGAAATGCTGTTAGCAGGGAAATTTTCTCTTCTTGCATTCATTCTGTGAGAACTTTTCCTTTGCTATGTAAGCTATGTAAACAATAGATAGGGTTTTTGTAGATAGCATTCATATCTGGTATCTTCTGACCTTGTGTACATTGTATTAGGAAAAAACATTTCTAAGTGAGTGTCTGAGACTTTGACCAATCACCCTAGGAGAAGTGTGAACACTGTTCAATTGCTTTATGGAACTAAAATATATAAATGGTATAGTAAATTTAGTAAATAATTCATTCCTCGCTCTAAACTCCTACCTCACTGCATCTCTGAACCCCTGCTTAGAAACCCACAATTAACTGTAGAACAAAGGCCAAATTCTCAGCATCTGTGTTTTAATACATCAAATGTAGTCACTTATTCTTTGTATTTAGACACTAGCAGTGAGCAACTGAGGAGGAGCCAGGGTTGCCTTTCTGCAGGTGTGCACAGCTGGATTGTGTCCTGCAGGGCCGGGTGAGGCTCCACTCCAGAGACTGTTCTAGCCCTGGGGTTTGCTCCCTATGCCAGGCACAGGGAGGGGACAGATGCCAGCGGAGATGCCATCCCGGTGCCTCTGAGGCAGCAGGGAGGATGCCATGAAGCACAGCTGCAATGCTAGAGAGAGAGCAGGGCTGATCAGCACCCAAACCTGCACCCACCCCAGGGCAGGGTAACAACAAAGGTGCTTTCACTTCCAGCTGCAGCTTGGATGGACTGTGGTCAAACCTGTCTCACTCCTCGCTGTGCTCTCCTTGCCTAAGCAGTACCTCCAAAATCCCTAACTAGCATGCTAAATACTTGCATGTCTTGCCAGGAGAATTAGATGTCAGTGCAGAACACAATTACCCTAGAGGGAATTTAACCCCTCATTTATCTTAAACCTTACTTGTGGAACTCCAAGGCAAATCGTGGCATATGGTCTGTCAGTCAGTGGTGTTTGTTCTGGGTTTCTGACACTGGGTCTGGGCTGATACTTTGTGAGGTGTCACTTGAAAATACACGAATTCTACTTTTGCTTCACAGTGCCAGTGACTATCATCCTCCTGTTCCCCCCCTCATACTTTCTGTTTCTATTTTGATACACCTCTGCTGTTTTAAAGGCAAACTTTCCACATGTTTTTGACTCCAGGAATTTGGTGTTTTGAAGGAATTGACACCAGTGCTTCATGCAAAGAACCACATGAGCTGAGATCTCTGTGCAAGTCCAGAGATTACTTCCCGAGTAAGAAATATGCAGGAAATATTTTTTGTTGACAAGATTATGTCCTGGAGAGCTCATTCCCAATATTTTATACTGGAAATTTTACAGAGTTAGAAGTTCTGTGTCAGATTAGTTAGAGGAGAGGATTTACCTCATTTTGTACATGGGTATACTTATTCTGCCTTTTCTTATGACGGGAGATATTTAACTCCTCCAGCTCGAAACATTTTAGATTGTTGGAATGTGTCCTGCTTCTTTTTACAGGACCTTTTTTTCAATCTGAGCAGTTTCTTGAACAAAAGTAAATACACAGTTTTGGGCATGAGGAACTAATGCTAGGTTGAAGTAAAGAAAGCATCTGGAGGCACAAGTCACTTGCTGGTATGAAATTTGACCCAAAGTTTGTTAGGAAAGAATAATTTCTCCTGCTGACGTATTTAGACAATTTACATATGATTTTCAAAAGAGATTATTTTCAGCAGTGGGGGGTTAACAGGCTTCGTTTCTATGCTTGGTTCATTCTCAGCGTGAATTTATGAACAGCCGAAACTATTTAAACATAAAAAGCTTTGGCACTAATCATGACACAACAGCAAATACAAAAATTGCTGAATCTTCAGCACCAGGATGAATTATTGTCTTCTGTAGGTCTGGCACCTCAGATCTTATCTCACCCTTCAGAATAACCTGTGCTTGAAAACAAGTCCTCGGGTAACCTGAATCCTCAGGTGACACCCTCCTCCCCTGAGGACAGGGAGGAGGTGGGTGAGGCCCTCGGCAGTGGGTGCTGTTCCTGGGAACAGGGAGCACCTGAGGCCTGGGTGCACAGAATATGGGGATCTGGAGCAGGGGCCATTGGGCAGAAGGTTTTTGGAGGAAAACGTCTTTTTCTTAAGCATTCTTGTTAATCACATCTGCTAAATCTAAGCGATGTGATTATCGACATTTAAAAATGTAGTTATCATCCTTAAAGTGGCAGATTTGCAGGTTTTCACAGGTAATATTTATGGAAAAGTTTGACATTGACAACAAAATTTCTCTGTCCCACTGTTTTTTCTGAAAGAAACTTTTAATCATGGAAGTAGAATAACCTTTGCTCTCTGAGAACAGTATTCATCCTATTCCAGTCGTTCTCAGAAATGAAGTGTTCAAGAAAGAAGAAATAAGACTTTTACTTCTGAATGAATAGGGACCTTTTTTGCCCCAAAAGTAAGGGGAACAGAACACAAGGCTGTATTCTTGCAAGTGGGATACTATTAAACCCCACTGAAGCAAGAATTCAGCCTTGGAAACAACTGAGCTTTTTCAGATCTTGCTCTTCATCACTTTCAGTCTTTGATACAGAGGTATAACATTATTTTAAAATTATTTGTAAATATTTAGGGCTTGTTGTACAACGTACACATTATACAATGCGTACATTGTAAATTTAAGCTGATTTCAGGGAGATATTTTTACCACACTCTAGGAGAACAAGTCCCCAGACTCTGGAAGGGAAAACTTCAAAACCATAATAATCTATGGGAAGAAAGGGAAGAATTTGAAAACTGTGTTTAACTGTTTAACATTACCAGAGCTGTGTGTTTCCCTGTGCTGGCTCGTGTGTATGTTGCACTGCTTTGTTACCAGTTGGTTGGTGTCTTTCCCTAAGGCAGAAGTGGATCTGATAAAGTGTGATGTTGGTACTGTCAGGAAAATTAATCCACCAACACCAGAGGTTTATGTCCAAAAAGGAGACAGAGGAGTCCCGTTACTTTATTCAAATAAAGGGAGAGGCCATGGGGCATTCCCCTGGGGTCTCTCAAAGTTTTGGAGGACACAGCTTCCTTTATATCCTAATTTCCCGACCGCATTTTCCCTCTCTCTTTCCCCATTGGCTGAGGTACTTGAGAGGTACAGACTTCCTGGAACGCCTAATTTTTAAGATTCTCTTTTAATGTATACCTCCCCCTTGCCTTTTTTTTTAAAAATTCCTATGGAATTTATGGTTCTCCTCATTGTTTCTTTCATCTATTGATATTCAATTTCATTTATTAGCAGACCTACAGTTTATTGATAAAGACAAATCTCTCTTTCCATTCATCAATCAGTGGAATCATTTCCCATTGTCTCTTTTATCTCTTAGTGCTAGTTTTTATCTACTAGCAGGCCTACAGTTTATTTGTAAAGACAAGTGCCTCATTCCTTTCAATACTTTGCCCCTTTGGGATTTCCAGTTTATTCTTGCAAACATGAACTGAATGAAGCTGAACAGCTTGAACAGCTTCGTCTCCTTGGCAGCAGCAGAGGGAGAAAAGGTGTTGGGAATGCCTTTACAAACAGAGAGCTGCTCTACTTCTGCACATTCTCCTGCCAGCGAAGACTTTGGAGTGACTGTGCCCTCTCTGTTCCTGCTGAATCATGGCACAGGCCTTGATACTCCAGCCAGCCTTTTCCTGCATGGATAGAAACCACTGCGCCAGTTTTGACTCTTGATGATCACTGAGATGATTATAAACAGCGTAAAAGTGAAACAGGCTCTCATGTTTTGAGCTGCAGAGGACACTGAATCTACTTGTTGCTTTTGAATAATATGAAGGAGGCCGTGACTACAGATGTTTCATGATCTGGGTGTTTCAATAGCACATCATGCTCTTCAGGTACCTGGATTTTAGATCATCCTTCTCTTCTTGCTGCATAGATAAACAGCTTTGTATCAAAGACAACTTTTGCATGCTGCTTGTTATCAAGCATATCCCTGCAGGAGATGCCTGTAAAGGTTTTCATCTACATGAAGTCCCTGTGGCTTAAAACATAACAGGGCTGGTAAAAGGGTTCTGCTTGAAGAGCAATGGTTGTATTTGTTTTATGTCTAGATCATTGCCCAAAGTGAGAAGCTCCAATATGCTCTCAGTCCTTTTATTCTCTTGAAAAAAAGTGTTGTGTTCCTCCTCTAAGAGCCTCAATTACATCTTCCAGGAACAGTGTATTAAACTGCTGGCTCCTAATCCAGATAGCTTAAAGGCAGGTCCTTAGAGGACACAGTGCACAGGTGCTGGAGTTTGATGTACCAATTTCTATGTCTTGGTCATGCTTTTCAGAGTCACACAGACAACCTTGGCCTCGGTTTTCCAGATCTGTGAGCTGGAAGCGTGTGGCCCATTTCCATCAGGGAATCTCCACAGACATGCTGCCAAAAAGGTGAATCTGAACTAGTGTGTCCTGACTAGTAACACGAGTGATGCACAGCTATTGGCACACACAACACAGGGATAGGAACGACCTTTCCTGTGAAGTTTGGTACAGAATTGTAAGCTAACTAACAGGAAGCACTGACAGGAATTGTATCCGAAATCCTTCTTCTCTCCACTTTGAAACTGAAGAAAACAGTGGAATAATGTGATGTTTGCATTTCCATTTTTTGATTACTCCTTGAACTGTTTGGATTTTACAGTCAAAACCAAGACAGTAGCAGCCCAGCTGCCAGAGGGAAACCTTCAGTGGGAGGTGGTATCCTGTGCAGGAGTGTGTCAGCTGGCTGTGTCTCTTGGGTAGAATTCTTAGTTTTATCCTTTTGCAGTCACCTTGCTTGCTCTGTTCCTGGTGTCAGGGATATTGTGGAGGTCTTTTAGCACAGCCAGGTGTTCTCTGTGTAGGCCCTCCAGTTATGGACAGCTCCCTATGTCTATTCTGGGTGGTTTGTGAAGTGGGAGGGTGAGAGGGGATGAGGACGGAGAAGTGGATCCCTGTCCAAGTATAATGAGGTTTTAGCTGTTGGAGAATTGATTGGTTACAACAAAATTTAGCTATTTCAGCACTGACATAGTAATAAATACTGGATGGGGAGTGATTCTTGATGTTGCTCTGAGGAGCTGCTGCAGTGACCCCTTGACTGACAGAAGCTGCAGGGGCATATTGGTGGATTAAACTAGCAGGGGCTACTTGGAGTAATCTACAGACTGCAGCAATTGAGACATAATGGCCCCTGCTTGGAAAAGGAGAAGGCTGCCACTGAAACAGTGTCACAGATGGATGCAGGAAAACAGAACTGTTTATAGGGCTGTGGAGGCTTTTTGAGGAAGGAGAGACTAGAGGCCAAATATAACCCTATGGGATGTTTTTGTTTAGCCTGTTCTTTTAAAAACACAATAGAGAAGACAGGCAGGTGCTACCTTTCTGGTTTGGTAAATATGGCAAAAACAGATAACATGCTGGCATAGCTGCACTTCTGGAACTCATTTCTGCATAGCAAGGCTACCCCACCTGCAGAAAAACTTCATGGACATGTCCATTTCTGCCAGACAAGGCAATAGGTAGGAGCCTGGTCTGAAACCCTGATGGAACAGTGTCCCACATGGCAGCTGTCCAGACATAGTTAATCAAATAGCTAATTACCACAGTGATGGTGATCAAGCAGCTGATTGGACACAGTGCAATAAGCTTTCTATTTTGAGCAAATAGGCTAAAACTCTGAGTTTGGTTTTGGAGCTTAGAGAAACTGTGAGAAAGCAAAAAAGAGAATAGTCTGGAGGGGATCCAGGGGAACAGTGAGAGACAGGAAGTATCAGCTTTAGCTGCTCTGGGTTGGAGCCAGAGGAAGAGGTACTGTTGCAGTGCCTCCCTTGCGACAGAGAGCAGTGGTTTAGATGTGAGTGTCAGCCCATTTCTGAGGAAAGGGCTGGAGAGCTGTGTGTGAACTTCTGGTTACCTGTGCAAGAAGAATGATGACAGACAAAAATGATGGAGTGGTAAAAACGGTGCTGAGTTGGCTTTGGCTGGAGAGGTGTTCCTTGGTTGTGATGGAGCCCTGCAATCCCAGCCACTGAGCGTGTGGTTTGCCTTGGAGCTCCAAACTCCCTCAGGATGCCTGAGGAAATGTTTCTGTTACTTTATGACTTACTGCTGCCACTCACAGCCACACAGCTGGCACAATGGGCATAGGGCAAGAAAAGAACAAGGCTGTGTTTGCCCAGGAGCACGTTTTTGGTTTGGATTTTTCTCTAGTAATAGAAAAAGATATTTCTTCTGCTGATAAATGACTGGAAGCCAAAGACTACATGGACTTCTCTTACTTGGAAGACCCACAAAAGAAGTGAATCGATCAGAGAAATTGAGGAAGTGTTTTCTGGAGTACTGTTGCATAATCTCACATGTTTTTACATGCTGTATTTTGACATACACTGTGCTTTAGATGATTATTACCGTGTGTTGGATTTCAACTTCATGCCCAATACACTTCACCTGGAGCTGAATGTTTGAGCAGGTGAAATTCTGACAAACCACTTGTGACTTGCACAGGTCCAGTCCAAAGCTGTTTCCCTTCTGCCAAGCCCCATCCCAGAAAACGTCATCTTTTTCATTCTTTTGGAGGGAAAGGTATTATCTTTCAGTAAAAAACAGCTGGTGTATTTGGGGAGAAAAACAGATACCCAGGCCCTTTGTCAGCTCTGACTGGGGAAGTTTGGCTGCCCACCTTCCTTTGCCTTACGTCTATTCCCCAAGTTGCACCAGGCTCTGAGGGCAGTGGGGTTCTGAGGGTATCCTCTGCCATGAAAGCAAAGCTGTGCAGCAGCTGTTCTGGCCAAGCTGGCTTTGGAAGCTGCATGTGCTCACCTCTTCCCTCTGCCAGGAGGCAGCTCTAACGTGGGGCTGCTTGGAGCTAATGCACTTCTTGGGGACTGAGTTGGCTTTGGGGTGTGTGGGTGCAGTCCCTGCTCAGCCTTCTAATCTGATGTCACACCATATGGGTCAGACATTCCCTGTGAAAACCCAGCCCTTTTTCGGCTCTTCCTTCCCAGGACCAGGGGTATTGCAGTCCTGCTTCATAAGGTTTGTACATTTGTCAGCGGGTCTGTGAAATTTTATGAGATGACTGACTTCCTCCTGGACTGTGAGGGTGGTAAGGCCCTGGCACAGGCTGCCCAGAGAAGCTGTGGATGTGCCCTTCCTGTAAGTGTTCAAGGCCAGCTTGGATGGGGCTGTGAGCAACCTGGTCTAGTGGGTGACATCCACTAGATGGATGTCAGGGAAGTTGGAACTAGATGATCTTTAAGGTCCAACTCAAACCATTCACTGATTCTGTGATTCCTCCATCTAGTTTCCCTGGCCTCCTGAAGGGAGGTATTTGGGAGAGTATTTGGGAATTTGGGACAACCACTGCCTTTCCCCNGTTTCCCTGGCCTCCTGAAGGGAGAGTATTTGGGAATGTGGGACAACCACTGCCTTTCTCTAGTGGGCTGACCTCATTCCACACGTACAGTGAGTTCAGGAAGATGCTACCTGCCTGCGTGGTGNTGACCTCATTCCACACGTACAGTGGGAGCCTTTATGTGAGTACAGGAAGATGCTACCTGCCTGCATGGTGGGGAACCATGCTGCTGTCTTTGCCCTCTGGAATCTACTGTGGGGTTCTCAAAAACAACTTGCTATGGCCAGAGCTTTCGTTAATTTGCTCCTGTCCGTGCATGGATATGTGTTGTACTACTGATTGGTACTATCCTAACGGTGACAAAACCTGAGTCTAACCAGATGAAGCAAAATATAGAACAGAGTAAGTTCATCTACCTAACTTCTGGCAGGCCAAGAGCCCTAATGTCTCTGTAAGAGCCTCCCAGGACTTCCAGGTGTGAAGGAAAGCTGACACTGCTCCATGTGAAGATGGCTGAGAGAATACAGCCTGGCAGCTGAACAGGGGCTGAAGGTTTGTTACCTACTTCTCTGCAGAAAGGAAGCAAAGAAGCCTGAGGTGGCCTAGTATGAGACAGACTAGGGATAAAGAAAGTAGAGATATATAGGGAAGAATAGGTGAGGTGAGGTTCAGAGAGCCTAGAGCAGCTCCTCCCTACCTGGGGGAAGAGGAGGATAAAGAAAGGGTTGAGTGCCTGATATGACAAAAAGTGCCTTTTTCCTTCTGTATGTCTTCTCATACCCTGGAGAACAGCTCTGTCTCTGTGGGTGGACAGCTTGTTATCGAAAGCTTGTGCTTTCCCCTGGGAAGGGAAAAAAGAGCAGGTTGAACTATGCTTAACAGCCTAAATAAACAGGCTTTCCACTCTGGAGGTTCCACCTGGAGCAAGACAAGACAGGACTGACTCTTGAGCTTTTCCATGCATCACCATGCCTGTCGGGTGGGAGAGCCATGCAGTGCTGTAGAGACCCAGCGTGGGCACATCGGGGGTCCTGGGCTCATGGGAACACTCACTGGCTGCACTCAAGAGACCTGCCTGACCTAACTGCCCTCTTGTTCAGCTACTCAGTTTTGTTTCACTTTAGATTACAATTTTAATCTCCAGTGGGATGGATAAGGCTCCAAAACAAGAGTCATCTTCTCTCTGACAGACCAGCACAGTGTATTCAGCTGGCAGTGCTGGAGGAAAGCAAGGAGCCAGCAACATTAAACCCCTGGTGGACCCCGGTAACTTTACAACATCAACATTATTGGATTCCTCACTCCTGCTCTTCGAGCTCCAGACCAGGCTTGCTCTGCCTCCACTGCTTTGGCAGACCTGGACACACGGTGCTGGTGAACAAAGCACCGGGGCACTCACAAACAGCAGGAGTCTGTCAGGTGTGAACGTCAGCCTTGGGCTGAGCCCCGTGTGAGAGGGACAAGGTCTTCCCACCGTCAGTGTTGGCTTCCTTTGCCTCTTTGGTTGTAGAGCTCAGGGAGGGAAGAGGAAGTCCTTCAGGAGGGAAATACAGTGTGCATGACATTAGGTTTGAAATGTTCTCCAGAGGTTCTGGTCGTATACATTTCAAATGTGCATGCTGGTGCTGGGAAATTCTTACCTAAATAGCCTCAACCTCTTATGTCTAAATTGTTGGGCCGGAGTCCTTGCAAAGTTGCTGAACACAGCAGTGAGATTTCTGGTGTGTCTGTGGCTGGCTACAGGGCTTTTCATTCTCGGTACCACACAGTTCTAGGACAAGTAAGTACAATTCTACTGTGTCAGAATTATCCGATCCTCCACTTGTGCTTGTCAAAACCAGCTGTAGGAGGGAGTGCAGAGGGAAGAGCATCCTTTCCCGAGCAGGAGCTGCGGCCGGGCTCCACCTGCTGCTGCCCGGGGCTCCCTGCACGGTGCCGCCCGTGCAGCACCAGCAGCCGTCGCTCATCACCCCCGTGTCCTGTCCCGTCTGCTGTGCGCAAAGCAAGAACCACGGCAGAAAGGAAAGCTGGGCCCTTCCTGCCCCTGAACTTGCTTTAGGCTTCTCTCTTGTGTGGGTGATGTAAATGTGTAGTGGTTTCTGCAGATCTGTTGTCACCTGTGTGTGTTAGGAAGATTTGTACCAAGTCAAATGTCTGCTCCTGAAAGCTGCCTGAGCTTTGGTTGTTAGCAGTCAGTCATCAGAATTAAATTTTGGGGGTTTCTGCCACTGGGTATGGAAACACAACAAAGCTGAGTTCAGTGTATTTTGCAGCATCAGTCAGTGGTTTTAATTAGCGGTGTTAAATAACATTGTTTGGTCTTAATACTGCTGTAATTCACTGCAAGTATTCTTCAGAAGTGCTTATAATATACCTGGTGCAAGAGACATGCAAAAGAGGAAAACAAGGTAAAATTAACAATTCTTGTGCTAGTGTGATTTTGCCAAAAAGGAGAACTGTCCTTAAATGTTAATTATTACTTCAGTGTTGAACGCCTTCTTAGGGAACTCGATGATGCTTGCATTACAGTTCAGGCTTTGTGCCTACTCACATGAGATGGGCTTTCCATTTGGATTTCTTATCAACTCTTTCTTTTTCTGCTGTCTCTGCATGGAGTATCAGGACTCTGGATTATGAGAGTCTGGAAGCTGTGTAAACTAGATTGATGCATTGAGCAATAAATGCTGTTTCAGACCACAAAGTGGCAGCATAAGCAATTTAATTCTCTCCCTCCCTCATTCAGTTTTCTTTATTATGCTACATTGTGCTTTTAATCATAAGCAGAGTACTTAATGGTAGCAGACTGTGCTGTATACACCACAGTCAGGTGCTGGCTGCACTGCCCACATATAGCTCAGCACTGAAATAGTTTCAAAGCACTCACACTTGTTCTTCCAGTTCTGGGACTTGTTTGGGCAGAAATTTCTGCTTCAGTGCGGTTCTGGGTTCTTTTTTTGAGGGCTACTAGTGAAGAGGATGAAATGCTCACATTTAGTTTTGTTCGAGATGGACTTGGGCTTTGAATCCAGCTTTTATCAAAGAAAAAGCTGATGCATTAAACTCTGAAGTACACAACATCCTCAAATACTCTTTTTGAAGAAGAACATCTCTCTTCTTCCCCCCCACTCCCAAAACAGCATATGTAAAGAGAGAAAGGCTGAAAATGTCTATCAATGGAGTCGACTTACGTTCATCAAGAAAAGTGAATAGTCTTTATCTCTGGTCTTTTGTACCAACCAAATAACACATTCCAATGTTGAGAATTAGGATACGACAGGTAGAATGGCAAATCATAAACATTCTTGTTTTCTTACTAATGTCTGCTCCCAGTCTCTTTTGTATTTTTCTGCTTTCTGAAGTATGAGCCACTTGTTCCTAGTTAAAGGACTTTTCCTCTGTCCCCTGTGCTGTCATGGTGCTTTTCAGTCTCTGCAGTGACCAGGTGCTACACTGAAAGCTTTCCCTGGAGCTGAGGAGAGCCTGGGATCAATGAGTGGTTCTGGTGTGAAGTGCATCACTCCCACCCCTAAACTTTAGTCTTTATCTGGTGTTGAGAATTTTCCTTTCTCTCTCTTACCTTCTGATGCTTCAGCATATCCTCTTTAGACCTTCTCGTTATCTCCTGAAACTGTCCTGAGTTCAGACAGATAATCTTATCCCTTGCCCCTGTTTCCAAGAGGAAAGGGGGCTCTGGGTCAGCCTGAACACTGTAGCACCCTGTCGGGAATGGTGGTGCAGCTGATCAAACAACTACACCTCAGAAGGAATTTGGTTTTCTTTCCTGCTGCACTCATCATACACTTCCATTTCTCAACTGAACCTACACCATTCATTTTTTACTCTCCAGTCTAAACAAATATTTCAATTCAAGTGGTTTTAAAATTTGGTTTTGTTCCCTGAATAAATGAATATGGACAACTAATTATGATCATTTTAAAATAAATCACAGTTGGGGCTAGGATTGCTTTTTGTCCATTTGACCAGCAAAGCTGTATTTCTATTAATTTTGAGCCCTTGCCAGTGTAATTCTGTCACCTAAGAAAACTCAACTTTCAGAAACCTGGCTTTGCATAAAGAAGTTATGCAAAGAGCAGCTTTGCAAAAACCCACGTTGGGAGTTTATTAACCACAGGAATTATGAGTTATTGTTGCATTTTCATATAATCTCAGACTTCTGAGGTTTCCCAAGAACTGAGCAAATGCCTTTGGGTACATACCTTTACCTCAGCTCAAAAGTAAAACCACAGCTGCAGTGCCTCAGAGAGAGCTGAACATCTCTCAGGGGCTGGAGGATGAGAGCTGAGGGATGGCTCCAGATACCAGGCAGCTGCACTTTGCTTTTGTTCAGTTTCTAGTTATGAACACAGAGGTGGCCAAGAGCAAAGAGTAATAAACAGGGCAGTCCATAAATGTGGAAAGGACAATGTCCTTCTCACTAGCCTTGAGAACTTGCAAAAGCCCCATTTGGAGACAAATTCTCCATGGAAACTGCTGCTGTGAACAGAGCAGATTACTCTTCTGTTTCTTGAGGATGTGTATTTGTATTAAGCAGGGGTAAATCAAACTGCAAGGGTGTTGGCCTTACTCGTTCAGTTGGACTAATGTAGATCTGGTCTGTGGGTACAGTTCCCCAGGGCCAAAAATAGCTCCTGGCAGGCCTCATTCCAGAGTGACAGGAGCAGGAAGATGCCGTGAGCCTTCTCCAGGGGCATCAGCTCACTGGCAGCCCCACCGTGCAGAGTGGGGCTGAGTTCAGAGCACGTCACCTCTTGTACCACGCCGAGCGATGAGTCTGTGTCTAAGCAGCTTCCTCTGATTCATCGCTGCTTTTTGTTGTAGGCTAAAGATAGTGCTGCATATAGAAGCTCAGTTTGAAGATAAAAAGTTGTTTGCCTTTCTCTCTGGTTGCTTTTTAGCTACTGCTATTCATCTCCTAGCAGTGGTCACCAGCTGCTAGTTTCCTCTCCTCAGCCTTATCATTTTCCTCCTTGCCTTCTCTGACAGGTTCACCTGAGAGGAACTCCCTTAATTTCCTAGTGCTGATTACATAGCCCTACTCACTGAGAAACACAACCACACACCTGGTTTAAAATTACCGTGGAGCAACCCCTCTGCATATAAACATCAGCTACAAATGCAGGATTTTCTCTTTTAGTGTTAAATCTTTCATTTATCATAGGCCCTCCTATGAGGTATCCCTGGTTCAGAGGCTCTGTTGTTTCTGACTGAAAATTGAGTGATGAAACTCCTGAAGGGCACTTCCTGTGATTCAGGGCCATGTGCATGAGTGATTGAGAGGCAGAGACTTTGGGGAAAGCCTTTGTAGGCTCCGTGCATTTGTGTGGTGTTTGTAAGAAATGGGTGGGTTTGCATATGGAATGTGGATAAAGCTGCTTAAAGGCAACGGACAGGGCACAGCTTTAGATGCTCAGGTTTCAGAGAAGCTGTGGAAATTTGTAGTAGCAAAAAATATGGCTTAGCGTGCCTTTATCTGGAGCAGTGGCAGCAGGAACCTAGAGGCACTATTAAGAATAATGTTGTTTGCCAGAAAGATGCACTCCAAGTCTTCCACATTTGCGCTAAGGATAGGATTGTACAGCTGAGGTTTCTTGAAACTATTTCTGTCTGACGACAACCTATTGTGTCTGAAGATCCTTTAAAATATATTGTCTTATGCAGTAAGGGTAAGTCACTATTCTAGTAGAAGAGAAACCAAGATGTAATAAATGCACTCAAACTCATTTTTCAATGATGCTATCAAAATAGGAAGCTGCATTCTGCATCGCAGACTTCAACCCGAAAAGTCTAAAATACAAGGACTTTACATAACAAAAATTGAAGGAGAGCTAACAAAGACTCATCAAGCATCTTTTGAAAAGGGAAAGGTATTTCCATTTCTTTTTTTGACAGGGATTCAAATGTTAGCATCCGCCTTGGGATAAAATGCTTTTGAAGAGATTGAGGAGTAACTGTAGTGCCAAAAATTAATATTTCCATAAATGAATCCTTAAGTAAATATATACATTGATTTAAGTAAATTTATATAAGTGAATATGTCTAAAAGTATAGTGTGGCATGATTTATAAACTTCATGCTGTATTTGGTTAGTGCTGTGGATTCAGTGTGGTAATTCACGTTGGATTACTATACAAGTGTTATAAATAGGATGTGCTTCCCTCAGTGAGCTGTCCTGATTAATTATTAGTAGGGCAGTAATTGATTTGGCAATATTCCCTGTTATTGCTGAGCAGTATCCAATTTTTCCTTGTGTTTGCATTGTTGTGGCTTAAAATTTGTATGACCCAACTAGATGCCAAGTCAGCACATGCTTTCAGCCTGCCTTTATAATGTTGTGCCAGGCTTCTCTTGCTTCTATAGGAAAGAAAAGAAATAATAGTTACAGGGTTACTCACTGGGGTGGGAAGGCTTTCACACTCTTGTTTCTCAAGGGCTTTTTTCCCAAGCAGTCACAGCTTAAAGCACAGTCCTGTCTTGCAATACTTAATTTGGTGGAGCTTTTAAGGCTGCTTGAGAAAGGTAATTTCATTCAGCTCCCAGTCTGTGAGGGTCCAACTGTCTCCTCTTCCCGAGCCTTGCCCTCCCCAGCAGCAGGAAACATTCCAGCGCTTAACAATGGATCCACCAAGTTTTCTGCAAAACATAATCTTGACTTTAATCTTCTCAATGCTCCAGAAGTGGAGATGTTCTTGAAGCCTTTCCAGCCTTGCCCCAGCCAAAGAAGTTAACCAGGTGCTCATGTGTGGTGATTGAAGGAGTGAGCCTTAGTCCCTGGGCTTCTCCCTCTGCACAATGGTATTGTTACTCATGAAGAAGAAAAGCAAAGGTCTCTGATCACTTTGGAGACACAAATCCCCATCTACACATCAGTCACCAGCCTTTTCCAAGCCTCAAAACTGCCTCTGGCCTCTGACTTCCCCTGGTTTGAGAATAGAAGGAATGTACTTGGATCTGGTGCTCTATAGGAAATGTGTTTCATCTCTCCAGCTGTTGGCTTGGTGCACAGCTAAGATTTTGTTTTTCTCAAATGAAAAGAACAACCCCATACATTTCAGATATGTGAAACTTCTGATACCAGAGCTCTGAAATGAAATGTTGCAAGATACGTGGCACATCTTGTCATCTTCTGGGAGCTCTAGCAAGAACTTTACAGCCAAGGACTCGTTCAAAAATCCAACATCTGTGGAAACGAACACTTTCAAGTTTCAGTTTTATCTTAATTCCTCATGCTTGTTTTACACCACATGAGATGAAGTTGACAGCACAAATTCTGCAGTTGTATCTTAGATAAGGTGGGAGTCCAACGTACACTTGATCTCAGAATCAGCCCTGCTCTAGTGACCAACAGGGTCCAAGTGGCCACTGGTCTTGTTAATCTTTATATTAATCTCAATATTTATATCCTCTTAGTTTTAACTTCTGTCTCTCACACTATAACCTAGAGAATATCTCCTAGCTCTCTATCTTTCCCTCTCCCTCTTATCTTTTTCCACCTTTCTCATTCTCTTTCTTTCTCTTTTGACTCTGGGTTTTTTTTCCTGGGAAAACATTAAATAAATTGTTGGTCTGCAGAGTGTGAAAGCAATACTGGTTTTTCTGTTTTCTATAATGGGACACCCGATAAGGATGAACAGTGAAGCGCTCTTGTCTTTATTTTACCTCATGAAAAAAACCAAACAGGAAGATCTTCAGGTTTACCCCCAAACCACTACCATTCATCAAAATACCAGCACAAGCACATCTTAAATGTTTTCCTTCTAAAGAGCAGCTTTTGGCACTTGAATGTTAAAATGTTATCCCTTAATATTTCAGTATTACAGCCTTGCTGCAGGTGCTATGAGCGCAGCTACCTTCATGGTCAGGGGTTTTTTTCAGCTTCTTGACACTTCAAGTCATATAGGAGAAATGTGTACATATGTACAATGGAAGAAAGAGACAAGGATATCCAGGAGTTCCTGGGAGCACATCCAGTAATGGTTATATCTTTAAAAAAATTCTCCTATTTCTGTTATCCTCTTATTTCAAAGGACATGAATACCAGTGGATTCGCACTCACCCTGTGTTTGTGTTACAGATAGAAGCATTATGGCACAACATGTAGCAAGCCAAGGTAATGCTGGAAGTTTGGCCAAGTCCAGCTGAATTTGAGTTCTTTAAATTGCCTTGGGTCCCAGAGGAGAGGTTAAATCAGAACATTGTTTATCTCAGCTTGGTACGGAGAGTTGAGCAGTGAAGCAGACAGAGCATTCTGCTTTGGAGAGAAGCCATATATTCCAGTGACTAATGAAAACCAAAGAGGGCAGGGGTAAAAGTAGCAATTAGGACATGGGAAAATGTGTGGCTCGTTTCAGAGTGAGAGGCTTCACTTGTGCCTAGTTCAGTGCTGCAAGCTTGGTGCAAATTTCAGTGTATAGTTACAAACCTGATTTGCCTTACCTGAGTTTGTGATCATATTCCTAACACCACATGCTTTTCACTCAAACATCTCCACAAATTTCTGCAAGGATCCTTGGTGAAAACAGGCCTCAAGCAATTAGCTCACAATTCTTTTTTGGTTTTGTAGAGTAAAAGAAGGGTCTCCTCCCAGCCCAGGAGGTCTTTCAGCACTCCCCAGCACTGCAGACTCACACTTCGTGCAAGGCGTACTCACTCCAGAAACCGAGAAGCTCCTGATGAGTAACGAGCAGGATTTTCTCAAAGCTTCTGGGCAGGACTGTTGGAGCCACAATCTGCCTGCCTCATCAAAGAGCCTTTCTAGTGAGCAGCATGCTTATGGTGATAGCTCAGTGAAGCACAGCTGGTGGCTGAGCAGTGTTTCGCTAGGGCACTCATTTGCATCGCGTTTGCCATGCTGTCTGTCTCTCTGAGGTGTCTAATGATCACCTGGCACACTGGGCCCAGCAGCCACCGAAGAACTGGGACAATAATCTTCTTTATCTAAGGAGGTAGGTAGAAATGGAATTCATACAACTCCTCCTCAGCAGTAATTAGTGGTGTCAGCTCTTATGCTGGGCCTGATCCATTATTTGCTTACTGCTAGCAAGGGGCAAGAGGAAGGTGGGTTGCATGTGAAGGGTGGCTCCTGTCACCTTTGTTTGATGCAGTGACACCAGACTGAATTACTGCATTAGGTACATAAGTCATTTAAGAGATACAGGTCTTCATGGCAATATAACATTCCTGGGAGCCAGCTCCATGTATTTACACTCTTAAAACAGAAGGAATTCTTGCAATTACAAAATAGTTGAGGCAGGTTTTCTGTACCGACTGTTGAATCAATGTGGTGCTGTAGCAGCTCCTGGATTTATAGGAATGTAGGCATTTTGAACTGTAACCAACAGAACTGACCTCCTCCTATGCTGTGCTTGGTTGCCAGCTGGGGTGAAACCACAGCAGCTGTGAACATGGGAATTGTTCTTTCCAGGAGATTTAGATCATTAATATTAAATGCTTTGATATCTTACAAGAAAGGCTTTGTGGGACTGCAGTGACATCCTACTGTGGTGTCATGTGCTTAGTGTTACTGCTCATCTAGTGGATATCACAATCATTTTGTGATGAAAATTGTTTTGTGATAAAAAATTAATTTTTCATGAAATCAACAAGAGTGCATTTGGAGAAGGTTGGCATTGTACTGGATCTCAGTTAACACTGGGAGCTGTAATAAACAAACACCTGTCAAGCTCATAGAGACCAGCTCTGTACTTTGCATTTTACCAGTCCCTGGTATTGGTGACTACAGCTAACTAGGGACAAAGTTCAGCTCCTGCTGAAAGCAGTGAGATTTAAAGAGGGAGGTACTGACAAGATCTAGAGTGATATATGTATACCTACAGAGAATTATATGTGTATTTCTGATGTTAAAACGTAAATTGTGCATCTCAGCAAAGCAGGACTTGTTCTTCAAGAATACTGGGCATGGAAAACTTCATCTACAATCCCTCTGAGTTTGTCTGTTTTCCTGGCTGATCTGACACTTCTTGGCTTTAAGTCATTGGTTTTTCTGGTTTATTTTCCAATACCACTGAGGTTTCACAGTTTACACCTGACTGAGTCTGTCTTTCCTAAGGAAACCTGCAGGTAGATGTGTATCATGGCTGGCTCAGGTAACCCAATACCTCTGCACCTGATTAAACCTGAAAGGACTGGATAAATGTTGCATTCTCAAAGTCTGGCAAGTACTTCACTCCTTGACTGTTGAATTCAGACAGGCAATAAGTGGGAACAGCAGACAGCGAAAAATTAGTCTATGCCATGAGCAGAGGAGTTACACACCTTAGAGATGTTCTTTAATACTATTTAAAATGAGGAAAACCTTGATATGAGTCTGTAGATATCGTGTCATCCTTCCACCACAGAGACTGCAGTGTTTCTCAGAGAATTAACTGCTTGGGAAGGAGAAATCTGCTTGCTGAGAACCTTGAAATGAGCATCTCTGAAAGCCAACAGCTCTATTTCTGAAGGCTTATATCTGGCACAGGGGAATATTTGTAATAATTTTGGTATGGCATCCAAGAGAAGCCTCATGCATTTTTTCCACATCCCACAAATATAAGGGAGATATTTGTCAAGCTGTGAAAGTAGCCAATACAGAAACAAACTTTGGGCTGGGCAGAGCTTTTTTCGGTGCTCACAAAGTTCTTGGCCTTGAAATTGCACTGATAGAAAAAGTTTATCTAATTGTAGATCCTGGTATAAACTGATATAACAGGCTGCCCAGCTCTCTGCTATCTGGAATGTTACTGGGAGCCACGATCAACTGCAGGATGGTAATTCTTTCAGCTAATGTCCAGGAAAGAGGGGATTTGGCCTCAGGGCAAATCAGACTCTTAGTTTTAGTCTGAGACTTCTTGACTGAGAAAGTTCTGTTGCTATTACAAGTCACATGGAACCCTAACACTATTTACAGCAATGATCTTTTAAATTCCTCAGCAGGAATACATAATATTAACAGGCTTGGTTGGGAATGGATCATAAGGACAATGATCTTGCAAATACTACTCATGTGCTGTGTCCTGGAACAAAAACCCAGGAGAACACGATGTCTTTCTCCATTGCTCTGAAATGAGCCTGAGTGCTGGCTGGCTGTGATGGCATTTGGTACTGAATCTGTCTTCCCCGAAGCTACCCAACACTGAGAGCAGAGGCACAGAGACATTTCTTAAAATAATAGGCTTAGCTGATGTGAAACCCATATTCTGGCTTCTATAATTATTGAGTAGTTAATGCAGCAAGCTAAGATGGGAAATGGCTCAGAGCCTGTCCTGCAGAAGACAAAAAGACAGGGGAATGTGGTCAGGAGTGTTCCAGTGGTGCACTGCTAAGCTGTGGCTGGCACAGACCTTTCCTGTGAGAATTTTCCTTCTCTTCCTTCTGTGTTCTATAAACAAAGATAAAGTTTGGATGTTATTAAAACAGTTCCTCGGGTTTGGACAGTTCAGGCCTGGCCAATTAGGCCTAGGGGGAGGTTTGGAACTGGCCAATCTGGGTGACCTTTCAAGAACCTATATAATCTGGAAACAAATAATGAAGACACCTTTTTCCTATGCTATGCGAAGAGTAAATCTTCATTTCTCAACAGCGGCTCACAGTGACACTAAGCCATTGGGATCCAAGTGTCCTTCAGTTGTTGGCAAAGTGAAGAGCGTGCTCCACAGCCAAACTGCTTGAAGGGCAGACTTCTGCAGTGGTGAGGCTGCATGAAATACCTGGGATTTCTGGGCCAGAACTGGAGAAATGCTGCTCGCACTACGACCAGCCCGTGGAAATGTGCAATTTCCAACCAAAGCTACTGCAAATACATCCTGTGACAACCCCAAACAGCATTTAAATCCACCTCTCAAAATTAGTTTCCTGAAATAGGGAAAGCAGGTGAAATAAGGCGGATGATGAAAGAGGACAAAATCAAATCAACTAAAAAATAAGTGCAGATTTTTTAGCGAAATGTGCTGTGATAAACATAATCACGTGAAAATTTTCATGTCCAGGAAGTCCTGTAGATGTACAAGCTAGTGCAGGATTTTCAGAAAATGTGACGTCCAGTCTGCATGACTTGCCCTTGCCTGATCATGTTATGGTCGTGAGCCTTGTTTAATATGGTCAGACACCACAGAGTTAGAAATCTTTAAAACGAAAGGTTTTGTTCTTCTATTTTCTTTCACAAACTTATAAAATCCTAGCACCTTTTTTACAGAGAGGGCAAAGAAACAGCAGTGTTCTTGGTTGTAATCAGTGTCAGCAGAAGAAATGCACTTCTGTGTGTTTCTGGTTTCTCTGGTTCCAGTGTGATGTCTCCTGGTAGGTGAGCAAGTGTCCAGTCACTCTCGGAATAGCAACAGAACTGGGTCAGCAGTGACAGAGAAAATGCCTCTTGTGCAGGGCAGCCATAATTAGTGTGGAAAACTTCATGTTCAGTCACACCAATGCAGGGCAAAGTAATAGTTACAGAAAGAAACTTGACTAAAATATCATGTTTGTCATTCAAGCTAGGTTTTTTTCTTCTTTGTAATATAATACATTTGTTTATAGTCTCACGTCAGTAGAGTTCAGGGTAGGAGGGCAAGCAGGAGCATCTCATCTGCTTGCTTGGGTTTGTCTTGTGTCATCCTGGTTTGTAGATGAGAAGCTTAAGGACGGCAGCTGTGCAGCGTTTCTAATCTTACCCAAATTTTTTTGTACATTTCTGTCCGTTCAGGGTTCATGGTATGGGCTTCCAAGCAGGGGTTCAGAGATGCAGCAAGGCAGGAGTCAGAGCGAGGAATGAATTATTTATTAAATTTACAATACCATTTATATATTCTAGTTCCATAAAGCAATTGAACAGTGCTCACACTTCTCCTAGGGTGATTGGTCAAAATCTCAGACACCCACTTAGAAATGTTTTTTCTTAATATAATATACACAAGGTCAGAAGATACCAGATATGAATGCTATTTACAAAAACCCTATCTATTGTTTACATAGCTTACACAGCAAAGTTCTCACAGAATGAATGCAAGAAGAGAAAATTTCCCTGCTAACAGCATTTCAGCATCCACATCATGGTTCTTATCATGATGAGGCATGAGGTGGGTTAGTCATGTTTGAACAGCGAGGTCAGAGTGACTGAGGTTAGGGTGCAGCCAGCCCTTCACACGTGGCCAGTGCTGCACTGCTAAGGAGCCCAGGTGTCCTGAACGCTGGTGCCGTTCCTCTTGGCCCTCAGTGCTGCTCCTGACACTGGGCAGCTCTGGCAGCGACAGCCTGTGTGACTCGTGGGCACTGTCATCACCGGTATCGACGGGATGAACGGGTCCCTGTCTGAGTGGCATCCTGCCCTCAGCCTTCTGCACGTCACCAGCATGTCCAGGTATCTGGAGTTGGACCCACGCCAGGTGGCACGTGTTTGACCCACAACAGTGCAGAGGGTAAGAGCTCCTGATCTGAAGAGCTGATGTAGGTCACACAACGTCACTCTGCCACGTATTTCCTCTTAACCCAACCTGATTACTTTACTTGACTTTCCATAGTTCACAGTAAAGAGCTTTAAATATTAATTTTTACAGGCAAGTTTTCCAAAGGAGGCACCAAGATTCAGGTCTCCACGTTTAAAAATCTGTCCTTAAATTTCATAAAGGAGGTTGCTTTTTGCCATCATCCTATTTGAACTTGTTTCCTCCTTTGTGAAGTTAGAAAAAACCAGCCACAGTGGCCAGATGGATCTGTAGTGTGTTCCAGTTAGCTCAATATCCTGTCCAGGAAAAGGTATAAGAATTTGGCAAACATAGTGTGAAGCTGAGCATTCTGTCTGCTGTCAACAGCTTAAAGCTCAGGCTCCTCTTCAGCCAGAGAGGCCTTTTAAACAGGGTTGTTGTTTATCGTAGGGCTGGTTGTTAAGAGCTGGGCTGGCAATAGTTTTTGACTGCTTTGCACTAGTGTGTTTGTTTTCAGAAGCAGAGCTGGGGGAAGGCTATTGGGTTGGTGAGCTGCTGAAGAAAGGGGCATGGGATCCCGAATCCCCAACTTCCTATCCTGGCTTTGTCACATTTATTGTCAAAAGCAGATCACATCACGTCTCTGAGCTCCTGTTCTCTGTGAAAAGAAGAGTACTGACCTAGGGGAGAATGAAGCATGGTGTGAAGATGCTCGATATGTTAAAGAATGTCTTGTTCAGTTCAGAAATAGATTTGTAACAACAAGATTCACAGTCCATCTCCTCTGGCTCCCCTCTACATGATTATTCTTCTAGGTAATCTAATCTTTTAGGAAAGGAAACTCATCTTCATATTCCGCCAATGGGCATGAACAACAGTTTCCACTAAAGGAAAATCCTTAAAAATGTATGATGTTGCTGAAATTTCACAATATATTAATATTACCTCATAATATCAGTGTATTTCACTGATAGTTTTGTCCAGCTCTCATAAAGAGCTATTAAGAGTTCTACTTCACAGGATTTCAGACAAAAATCTTGTAACTACAACACAGCTGTACACGGGAGTGATCTGAGCAAAGCCATTAAGGCACTCTGGTATTTTAAATTTTGTGTAGGTTTTTGGGATGTTAACCTTCATCTCCTTTTTTCATTTAGCTTACTACCTTCAAGTCAGCTGACCCCATAAAAACAGAGGACACTGAAGATTTTGAGCAGCAGAAAGTTATGTCCGTGGGGTAAAGTTTAGGGTTCTTGTATGAAAATAACCAAAATCTGTGCAATTACAGAATCACAGAATGAGCTGTGTTGGAAGGCACCCTCAAGGATCATCGGGTCCAACTCCTGGCCCTGCAAAGCACCATCTCCAAGTCACATTAATCTCTGTACAGTAAATCTTATTGCTAAAAACGGGTCTGAGACTCTCCAGATTAATTTTAACCTAAATCCTCCTTTAATAAATTGCTGGGACTATACTTTTTAAACCTCTTAAAGTTCAAGTCTTTGAAAAATGCAAAAGCTGTTAAGTATTTCAGCATTCCACCTCTACCTAAGCTTGTTGTCTGACCAAGACTTTACTGGAAAAGCTGGTATGTTCCTGTTAAAGGACATGGTGAGGCAGTGGGCAGGTATAAATAAATTTGGGAGCTTCTCCAGTGTTGCTCAGGAATAATTTTTTTAGCCAAATACATTTTTTTATGTTACTGTTATTACAAAACTGATCAGTGCTCCTGACCTAACTAATGGAATTGGCTGGTTCATTGAGAACGGGTATCTTAGAACTGTGATCAGCTTGGCCAGAGTAGGGATTTGCTGCAGAGAACCATTTACTTCTCCCTGATTACAGGATGGGATCCACAGACCCTGCAGGTCACTTTGGCTGGGATAAGGCAGACACCCACGAAAATATGAAAAAGGCTAAAAACCATTTCTTAGTACCATACATATTCACAAACATGCAGGGCAACGGAGACATCTTCTTCTTTCTCATCATCTTTTCTGCAACACGCACTTACAAGTTGCAGTGCTTCCAGTTGTACCTCCTATGTGATTCCTGAAAAAAGCTGCAACGCGCAGGCAGCTGCAGACTCCATCCCAAGAAAGAATTGCTGATACAAAGGTCCTGCTACAGCTGTGCTGCTCTTCCAGGCTGTGGGCCTGTTGTGTGCGAGCAGTTGTTGAAACAGTGCCTGTTTGGAACAGGGCAGCAGGGTCTGGCACAGGGGGATGCCACTCTTTGGTTGGCAGAACAGAGAGGTGCCAGCCTGCGTCTGTGAATGCAGACTTAGGTCACCCTTCACTGCTCGTGCACTGCCTCACTGCTGCTCTGGTCCTGCACAGTCCCCACATGTGTCTTGGTGGCATGGGGGGATTGCTCTGCTGTGAAGACTGTGCTGTTAATTATTGCCAGCAATGCGTGTAAAACCATTAAACCTGGCATTTATGTTTGATTTCCAAGCTTTAGTTTTAGGGCATTCAACAAAAACTTCCTAGCAGGGGAGACAATCTTTCCATATCATCTTCTTATTTCCTTCCCATTTAATTTTCTCTTTTACTTGCCTGCCCCTACCCTTGCTGCCTGCATGGGAGGAGCACTGTATTTCCTGCCCTGCCAGACAACCTGGGCTGGAAGGCAGGAGTCTTTTGGGCAGCAAGTTTAGAGGCAGTAGGAATACCAGTGGACCTATGCAGCTGTGGCATTGAAGACTGGAGAGTTCCCTTTGCATCTTGCTGGCTGTTTTAAATCCTACATATTTCTAGAACTGTGAAGTCTGTCAGGTTCCTCGTGTCAGTGGCTGACTGTGAGGTTTGGCTGATATAGATGACTGAAACTTGAAGGTTCTCTGAAGATTGTTCGTTCACTTTGGATGTGAAAGGTCAGAGAATTTTTTACAACCTTGATTTCAGCCACCTCCTTTGAAGAAACAATGAAGAAGATTTCAGGGCACATTAAGCCCAGACAGAGTGTGGTGTTACAGAGGTTCCAGTTCAGGCAGAGGGAACAAATGCCAGGCGAAACTCTTACAACCGTTGCTTCGGCACTGCAAGAATTGGCATCAGTCTGTGCTTTTGGCTGTTGGCAGGAAGAGCTGGTCCTGGATCAGCTAATTGACAAAGCAGCAGCCCGGGGAATTCGGGAGAAGCTCCTGATGGAACTTGACACCGTGACTCTGGCCCAGGCAGCAGAGCTGGGAACACAGATGGAGAGAGTGTTGCAGAAAAACTGCCCTGGTTTTATTTCAGTTCTGACAAAGCAGTGGGAAAACTGCAGCAGCACTAGTAAAATTTGGACGACAAGAAATTATAATTGCTGCAATCAGTGGTACTGCTGGAGACAGAGAAAACCTCTTGCCCTCACAAGAAAATATGATCAAGAGAAGCAAAATCAGTTCATCCCATTTTGTCACAGCCCAATGTCACCTGCACCAGTTATGAGAAGACAGCACTTGGGCTGGCAAGTGAGATGTCCTGCCACTTCCAGTACAACCCTCAGGAGAGTCAGGAGCATCCAGGTAGGCTGCTGATCACAAAGTGCCTGGGAAAGAGTGACAGAAAACCAGGCACAGGCACCTGGGACCCGACCATTCACACTGTGGGGCTGCTGTTTATGCAGAACCCTAACTCTCGGCTAAGTTGCAGTCCTCCAGGTTATACTGCAGTACTTGAACACCTAAGTGGAAAACTTTCCTGTCGGGAATGAAGGTGTTGTGTGCTTGACTTTTGCTTTTTCTCTTTTGCAAGACTTAAATCTTGCATGAAGGCTTTTGGTGAGGTGTTAACAACTGTAAGAGCAGTGTCTGCACTGGGTTTGGTGTATTGATGTGTTGGCTAGAGGCTTCTGCTAAAGGACCTGGCAGAGAAGTAATGTTATAAATGGAGTGTTCAGATTGGTGCTAAAGGAGGCTCTCTACTGCCTGAAGAAAATCTTCTTAACCCTTTATAACATATAGGAATAGAAATCACTTCTGCAAGAGCTTAGACTTGTAGAAACCTCCATTGCTTCACAGTTGTCGTGCTTTGAAATGGTTGGGCAATGGAGCATCAGATTGACACAGATATCTGTAAGTAAAGATCATAAAGAATGACCTATAAGAAGGGGACAGGCCAATGGGCATCACAGAATTGTGTCTGTATCTGAGGTACCTGTCAAATAAGATTGAGTCAAAGAAGTCCTGCTGTAACATCTCTCTCTCTACACTATTCTGCTCTGTTTTAGCCTAAACTTTCTACTTCTATATAGTGGCAGAGGAAAGCAGGATTTGTTAGTATTTCTCTTTTTTCCTTTTTTTTAATGTGTGTGGTTTTGGCTTGCTTGGTTGGTTTTCTTTCTTTCTTTTGCATTAAAGAAATGATTTCAGCATCTTTGGTTCTGATAATCACCCTCGATCTGATTTCTCTCTGGTAGATCAGTGGAACTAACCATTTGTGTAATATAATGTAACAGGGTTAAGAAGAAAGGAAGCAATGATAAGGGAACTTGATAGAGCCAGATTCAATAAAAGGACAAATGTTAGCAGAAATGATAGTAAAACAAGAGAACAAAAAGAACAGCCATGTGGAATTAGGCTCTTTTCAAACAAGGTGATCATCTCTGGGCTGCACAGAAGCAAGCTGAAGTAGTGCCTCTCTAAAAGGCTACGAGGAAATATGGTTTGTGAATGGTTTGAAGACATTTCTCCCAGTGCTTCTTACTTTGTCCTTGCTGAATTCTGCCATGAGCCGAACAGACAAACTGCATCTCCTTACAGCTGCCCTGCCTTCCCTAAGGCAATTATTTGTGATTATCTACCATAATGTAATTAAATGTTTAGACTGTCCCGAACAACTGAATATTGTACCGCTAATGCCTGCTATTAGTGCTATTCCTGACAGGTAATGAAAACATTATTGAGGCTAAAAATGTCTGGTACTCTTTGTGTATTCGGCACTGAAGTGAGTGAAAAGGCTGACACTCCTGGAATGAGCTGTAGTGAGAAGTACTCTGACCTAAGGCAGTGCCAGCAGGATCTTCAAAGACTTGAAAATGTATGATTTGCATCTTTTTGTTTCCTTTTAAATGTCACTTGATCTTTGTGGTTGAGAGCAAAGCTGAGCTCTGTTTTGTTAACCAAAGTTTACAGCTTTTTAGATGTTCATGCAGGTCTGTGTGCCATTTTTCTTGAACTGACCTTAAGAGTTCGTGAAACGAGACACAACTTTTGCAAGATTTTTTTCTGATCTTGTGATAGTTTTAAGTCAGTGCTGTGCCAAGCAAAATCATTAGGTAGGGGGCTATAGTTACTGTATTCCTGATTCTACAGTGCTGAAAGCTGGATTCTGGCTTAAAAGGCGTATTTCTTCGATCTGATAAGCTTTCAGATCTTTCTGTGCATTCAGGCTGGCACTGGCTAGGTGAAGAGTTGTGGTGTGGATTGAGTGAGCGGATCTTGCTCACAGCTCACTCTGCATTCCTTGCCACGTGAAGTAATTTGCTAATACCTGAGGAGATACACAGGGCAGTTTGGGAGCCTGGGAACAGCCAAGGAATGAATGACTCGATACGACCATACCCACTCTGCTCGTGGTCTTGCTGCCCTGGATTTTCTTCTGCAAGACCTTTTTCTCCTTTCCATATGTTGCCAAGTTGGAGAAATTGTGTGTCATGAATTATTAGAGCTTCTCTCACGTCCTCCAGCCCTCTCTCTGACCTTAGAGTGTGGGAAGCCAAGTCCTTCCCACTGAACCAATGAATGACACGCTCTTGTAGTTGACACTTTGCAGGGGCAGCAGTTTCTGCTCCTTCTGTTTCAAAACAATAAATTACTGCTTCATTGCTAAAGAGCAGGGAAGCCAAAATGAACACTTGCTGCAATCCTAGAATCTCCCTTGGTGGTACGTAGGTATGACAGGCCAAGGAGCAGTTCCTGCCTCCTGAAGAACTAAATGGACATAATTTCTCTTTCTGGTGAGGGAATACAGTGCTTTCTGCCAGTGGAAGAATCTTTACCATAATACACATTTTCTGTGACACAGAGGCACAACTCGGAGTGTAGGGCAGATGTGCCTAGCTGGATTGTGCCAAAGGACTTAGGATATGGACAATTTCTGTCCCTTTGGATGCCTTATTTTATCATACTGCAGGTTTGAGCCTTGAAATAAACAGCTTAAGTTATAAGGACCGGGTGGTAACTGGGTGGTATGTGTCATTTTGCACTGTGAGGTTTTCTCTAGGCTTAGCAACAGGTGTTGTTCAGTCTTTTCTCATGTCACGTTTTCTAGACCTCTCCTCTCACCTATGGACATTCTTGGGCCCTTTCTGAGCTCTGCGCCTGATACATGCATCTGGGTTGCTTGTAAATCTGAATTGCTGCAGGAGTTCCTTGCTCATGACTGCTCTTCCATGTCACGTCTGTTACAATAATGTATCCCTCCCTGGCCTGTGTATTGTGGTAAAATAGATTAATACGCATGTACAAGACACTAATTACTGAATTAGAAGGTTACAAGGAGCCAAAAAAAGATCTTCTCATCCGTCCTACCACTGAAGATCAACTCTACCCATGTCATTCCTGTCAGGTGTGTCTAACCTGTGCTTAAAGACAGAAAGTGATGGTTCCATGCTATCCTCTAGGCAATCTGTCCCAGTTTTTCATTATCCATACTGATGGTGGTTTACTGATTTTGTTCAACTTCAGTCTTATCTGCTTCAATTTAAATCCATTAAATCTTGTTTTATCTGTCATACGCTCTGAGAGAAGATTGCTACCTGGTACCAGCAGTTAAAGACTGTTTCCACACTGTACTCTCTCTCTCTCTGGGATGCACACTGTACTTTCAGTCTTTCCCCAAATATCCTAAATAATTCTAGTTCTTCTTTCGACTATTGCCACTTGCTCCACATATCCTGATGTAGGATACACGTCAAGCTGTCTTGAAGGTTCCAGCTGAGACCTCATCTGTGCCAAGCTCAGGCTCCCCATGCCCCTGGAGCTACTGTAGCTATTGTTTTAGCCACCTGAACTGCTGGAAGAGTCAGAAGACCCCTGGAAACTGTTTATGTGGATGAGACTTGTGGCACAAGCACAGCTGGTAGTCACACTAACTCACCCATGTAACGAGTCACTGTACCCAATCTACATCAAATCGAGGGCATCACATGAAGTCATCACTGGGTGTCTTGGGGTGATTCTATGACCACACTGTATTCCCCATTGCCTGCTTGATTTCTAGTGTCCCTTTAAATTGCAAAGCGGGGAGAGAGAAGCCGAGAGAACTCTTCAAAGCGGCCAGCTTGACCTTGCATCTAGAATGTTTTGCATTCTTTTCTCTCCCGATTCTGACAACCCTTGCTGGTTGGGGGCCTTTTGCTCTCTAGTCTCTTCGGCTTTCAGCGGAGAAGGGACTGTGATCTGCCTCAGCGGCTTCTGTTCCTTTTTGGACTGTTTTTGGCTTGCTTTTCATCTGAGATCAGCTCCCATCTCCGGCCCTGCGCGGCGGGACCCTCCAAGGGGGATCGTCGGACCCTGCCTGCCCGGCCCGGCCCCGCTCAGGACTGCAGGTTTTACCTACAGAAAGAACTCTAAACTCCATAGTCCTCTTTTAGGGGACAGGGGAGGGGGTTTCAATATTTCTTTTCTTTGCCCTGTGACAGCGGGGGACTCTGTTAAATAAATAATTTTTTTCACTTTCATTCGAGCAATTATTTTCCCGAACCCATGGGGGAGGTGCTGCCGGGGCCTGCTTGCCTGGCAGGCAGGAGAGAGAGAGAGAGAGACACCCCTTTTGGGTTGTTTCCTCCTGGATTTGTGTCCAAACCGGCACACTGGGATAAAAGGTTCTTGAGAAAAGGCAGAATCTTGGAGAGAGAAGGGGGCATTTTGGTCACAGATTCACACAACTCTTGTGGATTTTGAAAAATAAGGTCGGGCTTATGTGACCTCAGTTCATCAGATGAGTCAGGAGATTTCATTCCCCTGTGCCTAGTCACTTAACCTGGCATTACAGTGCAGCTCAGAGGTCTGGAGGTGTTGCCATTGTCACACAGAGGAGGAACAGAGGTGACATCAGGTACCCAGGATCAAAGGAGAAGTAAGGCATTAAGCTGGATGCTGAGTAGCCGCATCAGAAGAAGGCAGGTGAGCCACTCCCTGAGCCCCAGCAGCCGAATGGCTCCGTCCCACGAGCAGAGTGTGCAGCACACTTCAGCCTCAGCGTGTGCCTGCCACCCTGGCACCAAAGGCTTGCTCTGCCCTGCGGCGTGCCACGCGGGCACAGAAAGGACTTGAGCCCGCGTAGGACCAGTGCACCCTGATTCCACCAACACCAGCTGCAGATCACTCCTGGTGCTGATGCAGTTCTTGTGTCTATTTGAAGCCCCTGCAGCAGCCCTTTTACCTCCTGTTATGTGGGAAGAGAAGTGGAAACAGCGGGCAAAAAAGGCCTTTGCAAATGGCACAGCTTCAGGCAGCTGGATGCACGCTCTGCAACAGCGTTGCTAGCTAAATTTTCCTTCAAAGGTGTTATTTTATATAAGCTGGCATGTTATTTGATCTCTTCTGCTTTGAAAAGCTCATCCAGAAGATTTCTCAACCATTCTGGAGAGAGGAGGAAGGGAATGAGCAGACTGTTGGCACTGGAATATCTCGTGTCACCCAGCTAGGCTAAACTTAAATAAGGTGTGAAGGTTCAAAGTCATGCTGGATTCAATTCACTCCTGAACTCATGAGCAGGACCTAGCCTGCCCTTGTCCCACGTCTGAAAATCATCCCTCTTCCCATGTTCCTCATTTTTCTGCTGGCTCCAGATCCCATGCTGTCAGTTTTCGGCTGCAAAGCCTGTCCTCTGAGTTTCTGTTTGTGTAACACTTGCAGGAGTCCAGAGCCCAAATACAGGGCAAATGTGTAAGAAGCAACTACAGAAGGTCAGTAGGGGCAGTTGAGGAGGGGAAGCCTCGTGTGTTTTGTGCACATGGAGTGATACGGACCAGGAGTCAACCTGGAGATGAAGCACATGACAACAAAAGGAGGAAAAAGCCTTCTCTAACTATCAAAACCCAGGCTGACTTTGTTAGCAAAGCTTGTACTTAAAGCTCTCAAGAACATTCAGTAATGGCATGTCTTAGACTGAGACATATGAAAAAATAATGCTTCTGTTATTAATAGCTCATGATAGGGGTGCATATTTCACTGAGTGTCACTCGGAGCCCTGCTAAAATCACTTCAACAATGCAAAATATGGTACTATACTTTTCCTCCCTATTTGTTCATTCTTCCTACTTATTTTTTCTCGTTGATGCCCATCTCTCTGCTGCCTTCACTTTGACGTCTTAAAATGCCTCCTTAAAATGCCATAAGAAAGAGTCTACAGTTGTGTCAGAGGCATTTCTGTGCTGGCAATCCAGAGAGGCTTCAGCTGATGTACATACACAGCTTTTAGTCATGTCTCTTTCCTTACTGCCCTTGAGGTTTTCTCCTCTGTTTACACAGTATTCTGTGTGGGGAGATCTCAACCTTCAGAGAGCTATTAGACCCAACAGAGAAATTACAAGATAAAATTAATGAGCAGGGCCTGAGGTGGTTGAACGTCTGGCTCTGGTGCAGGTGCTCTGGTATGACTGGAGCGAGTCATTTACTCTGAACCAGTGAATGAACATAGTACTTCCTTCCTCTCCCCGTTTCCCTCCCTCTGTCTTACATAATTAAACACTACAGGGCAGACGCTCCATGTTTATCCAGCACTATTAGGTCGTGGGCCTTGCTTCTAGGAACTCAGCAGCGTGATGTGCCAGAGGAAGGGTGTTTGGTGTAATCATACTGCAGCAGGGCCGATAAAAAGGACCAGCATGACCACAGAAACATTAGTGCAAAAGCAAACAACATAATGAAGAGGGAGCTGCAGGGGCTGGGTGTATTGGGCAATTTGTGGGGATGTTTCCAGTGACGGCAGGAGGAAGTCAAGAAAGGCAGGATTTTGTATCAATCACTGCCTTGCGTTTCCTGGGCTTCATGTAGCCCCCTTCCTCTGGAGTCCTCTTTTAATTAACACTCTGAATTATAACTCTGCAGACCGAAATTCTTGACTAAACAAAGAAACACCATGATTCTAAAAGCAGACTGAGTGGTTAGAGTGGTTATAAGCTAAACAAGCCATATGTCTCATGACCTTCAACTTCCAATGTAACTGCAGTACCATTCTTGAACACTGAATTGATGATAAGTGAGGGAATATCAGTGGATACCTTGTGGCTACATGTATATGCACATGTGCACTTGAGATTTATTCAGCCACTCTTTGTCTTTAGTGGAGTCTTTTTTTTGCAACAGCTTTCTTCTTTAGAGGAGTTTGCCCTGTCTTTAAAATATTTGCTGCCTTTGTACTCCTTCAACTCAGTATTCCTTCTATAATTCCTTCTATAATTTCTGAAAAAAAAAGAAAGAACTGAGTTTGAAAAAGGTAAATATGTCTGTTCTAAAGTGTAGTCACAAAAATGTAGTTGCAGCAAAGTTACGGTGGAAGGATGCACCATCACAGCACTTGCTGCCTGGTCTTCTAGAGCAGAAGTCTCCATTTTTTCCACCAGGAATCCTTAGGGTTCCCACTCTAGCCTTTAAACACTCTGAAGGCAAGCTAACTGTGCGTGTTGTTCGTTTAGTGCAGTTTAGTTTAGCAGGCCAGAATGACCTTTTAAAGAGTACACAAACTTCCACTGCTTGAAGGATATCAGTGCTTGAGGCTCCCAAGCTGCACAGCACAAGAGCTCAGCACGGGCCCTGTCTTTGCAGGAGGATTCACACCGTTTCTAGGCAGGACTTCTGGTCCATGCACAGCTGAGTGATGCTTCTGCCAGACAGCTCCAACCCCTGCAAGTGCACCTGCCTTGGAGAAAGGCTGGTGGTAAAATTCACACAGAGATAGATGTACATCTGCTCCAGGACTCCGAGGCAGGAGCTTCCCTGTGGCCAGGTGTGTTAGATTTCCTTTGGAGTACAAAAAGTGTTTACACTGAGCCTTAGTCCCCCATTTTGTGGGAGCAGCCCGGTTATCTGCTCATATCTTTACGCTCTATCTTCTACATGAACTTCTGATTAGTGCTTGCTGGGACAGTACTGAACTTTTAACTATTAAAACAGAACAGAGAAGGGGTGTGAGGGAGGAGGAATGTTGACCTGGTTTTACAAGGCAAGCAAAATATATCCTGGTTTTCACGAAAAGATAATCAGCCATCTAACAATATAAGCATTGCACGTGTTGAAGGCAGAAGCACAGTGAAGCAATAAGCAATATCTTCCCTTTAGATTTGCCAGCAGAGGGAGTGTTGCAGATCATGTCCAAGAGCAGGGAAATTGCCGGAGTCTGAATTTTAGCTGTTTGTGTTCCAAATTTTATTTGACATATTATATTGCCATATTGACCAAAAAATGATCTTTTTATATTTCAGAACAGTAACAATATTAATATTAACTTTATATTTCAAGAGTGAACCTACCTAGTTTCTGCCTTGGCTAAAAGGTAGGATTTCCTTTGGTACAAATCACCTATCAGTTAGTGAGAATAAATCTACAAGTTTTTTCATAATAGTTATGTCTCATATAGCTGCACTGATGAAAAATGGATTTCTGATGCAAACTGCAGCTTGTAAAACTTAACGGAAGAAATAAACCACAAATACAAGACACAGAGAGCCATGAGCTTCTCAGTATTGTGCAATCATATTGTACAAAGGACCTACAGGAATCCTTTATGCCTCCTCACTGCCTCGGCTCTTCCTCTGCTGGGCAGTCCTACCTGGCTGAAGGAAAGCTGAGGAATTTGATGGTGACACCTGCCCTGCAGCACAGTGAGATGCAGGAATGCAGCCTGTGTTTATTCGGGGCAGTGGCTGTGCAAAGAGCTCTGGCCAGGCGCCTCTGCCACCTCTAGATGGCTCCCAGATCCCACACTCTGGGGTCCCCTACACCTCGGCCAACATCCCTGCTGAGCTCTGGGTGGTACCAGGAGTGTCAGCGTCAAAGGGGAGATGCTGGGTTTGGCTTTGGGCTGTAAAAGTGGTTTTATGTTGGAATAAAAAGTGTTTTTATGTTGGCTTGTTGTAAGGAATTGGGGAAGCTGTGTGGAGCGCAGCGGGCCCACTGTTCATGGTATTTTCCTGCTCTTGCAGTCCTGTACTGATGCAGTGTCATGGGACAAGGCCATGGTGGAGGCCCAGATGACCTCTGTGGCCAGGTCAATCAGGGCTGTAATGGTGAAACACTCTCTGGGCAGAAACAGAGCACTCAAGCCGGTGGTGGGTGGGGGGAAGGCAGCGAAGCTTTGGGAGTTACGGTGCTGTTTTGGTGTTCACATATCTCACCGATTCTGTGCGTTGTTTTGCCATTGGTTCCAGCTCCTTCCTCCGTTCTGCACCTGGCACCACCACCTGGAGTGATGGTGATGCCTTGTAGAGGCTGCCCTGGAGCAGAGGCTGGACAGAGTGAAAGGATAAAGGGCAGGGATTTATGGAAAGGCCTTCACAGGGCACACCTTGGGCAGTGCAGGAGTCTCACAGAGACTGCACCCAGGATGGACACAGCCACACGTTTTTGGGACAGATAGAAGTTTTGTCCATTTGCATATCAGAGGTTAATTGTCCAATTACAGCTTCAGGCAGTGCAGTCCCATTCTCTTTGTTTACTCCCCCCAACTCACTTTTGTTTCCATTTCTCGGGGCCTGGGACAGTGAGGTGTCCTTGATTCTCAGGCCTGGAGAGGAATTGTTGTGTCTGACCAAAATGGGAAAAGCAGTTGCTGACACTCTGTATGGAGCTCAGAGTTACACACTAAAGAATTTCAGGATTACAAATGTATGAAAATATAAAAGCTAAAATCCTAAGGCATCAGTGGTAGTTGCCAAAGCCTTGCTCACCTAGTCCGGCTGATTTTGGGCTTGCTTAACCACTTGGAGGCTTTCCAGTGAAGGCACTAAATACAACTGGAGCAAGGCCGGCAGGGGATGTCCATATGTTGACTTCCTGCCGGTAGTCATTAGTGTAGTGCAAGTTCTCACAAATCAACACAACTGGCTTTGAGAGATTTTTTAGCAAAAAGTAACTGCACCCTTTGGGAACAATGAAAAATCCATCTTTTGTGGAAAAGGGAGATAGGTTGTTTTAGTGATTTTATATATAAATGGTTCTGTATATAAAAATGTTGCCACTTTAGGATTGAGAGCCCTGCAAGCAGTGCTATTGCTGTGTATAGATGATTAACAAAACATCTGTGTCACCAAACTGCTTAGTGCCAAAATTACTTTTGGATGCCTACACATATCTGCACTGGAGCAAGAACCTCCTGGGAAGTTGCTTTTCTCATCCATCTGTGAATTTTGTCTCCTCTTGTGCAGTTAAGATGCAAATTTTTGTGTCCTGCATCAAAAACTGAATATGTTTTGCAAGGAAAATGTCATCATTCAGTGGTTATAGAGCACTTTCCCCAGTACCTGCAGAGGGTTTCATTCCTAGTGCCTTTCAAAGTGCCTGTCGAATTGCCATTTATGCACAGAGCAGAATCAGGCTGAAGGTTCAGAACCTCTGCTGACAACAGCATCCCTGCTCAGCAGTCCTCATCAAGGCACAGTGCTGCATCTGCTCTTCTTCCTGCTGCTTTGCTCTTTATAAACATCTGCAGCACCTGTAATATCCACTGAAATGACAGGCAATTCAGAAAAAGTGGTTTTCTGCTGACTAAGAAACCAAAGTTCTGTCTGAAGTTAATGCCTTTAAATCTACTTCTTTCTCATTAAGTGTAACAAGGTTTGTTTTTACAAGGCAGTAGTACATAAAGGCAATTTAACAAAAGAGCTTGGGTATCTGGATTTGATCAGGAAGATAATTCGAAGCCTTAGGGACCTCATGTGGCTATTTTACATGGTGTTTTCTGTACAGTTTCTCATTTGAATCTCTGCTGGGTCGTTTTTCCAGCCGCAGTTGATCAGTGCAGAGGGATTTGGGGTGGGTTGCAGCTGCTGCACTGTACCCTGCACTGTCACCTCCTGTCTGAAGTCCTTTCCCAGAGGCAGCTTTTTGAGGGGTGGTTGTGTCACCATTAATTGAAGAGCCTTTCGCAACTTCTGTGCTTCTGTGTTATGTCAATCCTGAAAAACACAACTCTGAGCAGTTTGGAGGCGTCCCCCAAAGAATTTTGTTTTCTCTTCAGAGAATAAATCTTTACATGCAAGTTCATTTGCCACACAAAGTTCCTCTGAGGTAGACCTGTGTCTCTTTATGCCATGTATAATCCAACCCCTGACTGGCATCTAATTTGCTTTAAGGATTTCTGGACAGGCTTTGCATTTACTTAAGCATGGAAAAGTGTAGCTAAGTTGAGACCATTTATTCTGGGTCTGTATCTTCTCCACAAATACGTGTGAAGGGCTTTTTCCTTACAGCTCTGTGGTGACTGAGGTAGTGTGACTGGTTCCCTGGGATGGCAGCTGTGCTTCGTCATTGCCAGGAACCGCTTCTGACCTCTGCGGCAAAACTTCTTGTGAAGGGAATGCTTTTTGTGCCATGTTTGCTTTAAATCCAAGAACATAATTTAGATCATGAAAAGCCATTTCTATGACTGTTCTTCTGGGAAGGCTTGGTGATCTTGGATCTTTTGAGGCATTTCCAACCTGGCAAACATCCAAGTAACATCCTAGAAGTAACATTATCTTGGGCAACCTTTGCCAGCCCAGTTGGAGAGAACAAGGCCCTGAGGCCAGACTCCTCCCGATGCCTTAGGATTTTAGCTTTTATATTTTCATATATTTGTAATCCTGCAATTCTTTAGTGTGTACCTCTGAGCTCCATACAGAGTGTCAGCAACTGCTTTTCCCATTTTGGTCAGACACAATAATTCCTCTCCAGGCCTGAGAATCAAGGACACCTCACTGTCTCAGGCCCCGAGAAATGGAAACAAAAGTGAGTTGGGGGGGAGCAAACTGAGAGAATGGGACTGCACTGCCTGAAGCTGGAATTGGACAATTAACCTCTGATATGCAAATGGACAGAACTTCTATCTGTCCCAAAAACATGTGGCTGTGTCCATCCTGGGTGCAGTCTCTGTGAGACTCCCGCCCTGCCCAAGGTGTGCCCTGTAAAGGCCTTTTAGTAAATCCCTGCCCTTTATCCTTTCACTCTGTCCAGCCTCTGCTCCAGGGCAGCCTCTACAAGGCATCACCCCCTCTCTCTCCAAGACTGTCCTTTTCAGAACAAAGGTATATCAAAGTCACAGAAAGGAGAAATTGAGTATTTTAAATGCTGTTTCTGTCCTGGTACTGGGTATATCTTTGTTTTTTCCTCTGTGCCCTCAGCTCAGGATATCCATAATGACAATAACAGTTCAGTGACCAGCATTTTTCAAACCGCAAGGCCACCTAAGTCCTTACTTGGTTGTAGAAAAATCTCACCTTTTCACAGCTCTCATTACACAGAATTTGGATGATCTTCACGCTACAATGTTAGAATGCCTCAAATATTTATTGTTTAGCTATCATGAAAAGTTAAGAATTTGATGCTGAGTCAGCATCCCTGAGAAGACAAGGAGGAGTTCCAGAGGCTCAGTTGTTTAAATAATTCCATTTGGCTTATTTTTCAAACATATAGGACACAAGTTAAACCAATACAAGTTACCCTAGACAACATTACAGCTGAAGCCGCTGCATTAGCAATCTTACATTGCAGTGAAGGGGACAGTTTCATTCACTAGTTTTGCCTTCCTTCCTTCCTTCCTTCCTTCCTTCCTTCCTTCCTTCCTTCCTTCCTTCCTCTTTCTTTCTTTCTTTCTTTCTTTCTTTCTTTCTTTCTTTCCTTCTTTCCTTCTTTCTTTCCCTGCTTTTTAAGTGGCTTTATTAGTGTTGCCCTTCTCACTGACAGTAATGGAGGGACAGCATGTGGATAACCCAGCCTGGAGTACTGAAGTAGGCGCAGCCAAACCCTGAGTGCCCTGAGCCCAGCTCTCCTGGCACCAGCAGGAGTTCAGGGCACACAGCACTCTGCAGGATGAGACCTCCTGTAAATGATTCCCTCGTGCCTGCCCTGGGAATTGCACATTTCCCTTCCCTGATGAGCAGGGCTGAGGCCCACTGAGCACAGAGGACAGCTGGCTTCCTCTCACCTGTTAATGGGAAGTGCATTTTAGTCTCATGCCATTGCAAATCAAAGACACTGGGCTGTGCCTTTCAGTCAAACAAGGTGTGAATGGAGATTTATGGAATGTATATTGATAGCAGCTAAAGAGTTGTTACCATCACCTGTGGAGAAAACAATTGTCTGGATCCTTTGAAATATCAACTGAAAATGCTTTCATGTTGTCTTGACTCAGGGAAAAACTGTTCTGATGTTCCTTGAGCTGGAAATGAGGTGATAACTAGGGTCAGGTCCAAGTTAGTGGGAAAACAAGTCAGACTCACTTAGGAAACTTGCATTCAAAGTAAAAGCCAAAGCCATCTAAATGGTCAGATTCTTTTTGTGGTTGTGAAAATTAAGGATAAGATTCCTCATTGAAAGACTAGCTAAACTAATACAATTGTCTGTTTAACCTCTCCTGCCAAGTGTTAGGCAGAGAAAATTAGGGAGACACAATATCTGAGAAAGTCATTATTGCTGCAATATAATATTGTGTGAGAAAATTATTCAAATACTGAATCTGATCTAGAGAAAAAATGATACCTGACTTTCCTGCCAAATGAAAAATGTTCAGAAGACAAGGGTGACTTAGCCTGTAGGAGCAAATGTCACATATGAGGGCAACCTGGATGGGAGGGATCTTATTTTATGGAGATAAAGGTCTTCACACATCAAAGTCACAAGTTTTATTTTTCTGGTGGCTTCAGGTTGACATCATTATATACGGCTACATGCAATAACAGCAAGATAGATCAGTAACTTCAATTTCATGCCGTTTTATTGGCATGTTTCAGAGATGGTAAAAGAGATGCAAGAGAAAAGCAGGCAGGGGAGCTTCACTGTGTTTTGAGTGTTGTTCGTGAAGTACGAAAGCCTTATTTTGGTATTTATTTTTCACATTTATTCCAGGCCCTTGNAGAATCACCCCAAGACACACATTTATTCCAGGCACTTATCTTCCAAATGTTTATCTGCTCTGAGATTGAAGAGATGTATAAAAAAGCAGCCCCGTCCATGGGTGCTAAGGGTTTTCTCAAGAACTCTTCCCAGGAAAGAGCCATCATTTGTCTTTTGAAATTCTCAGTGTAATCTCATGGGAATTAAAGGCACGAGGACTGTTGTCTAATGGGCAGCCTCGCTGAGAATCACTGCTGCACATCTACTCAGTGCTCAGCCTGGGACTGTCTGTGTTGGGAGCACCGGGCTACGTCAGAGCCCGTCGTAAACCTCCCCTTCTGCTCTGAGTCCTTTAGTCTCAATTTCTACAGAAAAAAAACCAGTAAAACACCATGAGAAGTAGTTCCAGAAACCCTAACAAAATACAGACACTACAGGCTGGGAGAAAATTAAACCCCATGTGACAGAGCACATGGTCAGAGCAGAGTCTGGGCCTCCCGCAGACACTGAGAGACCTGCAGAAGGTACAAACGCATCTGCAGGTTGTTGGCCCTGTTAGGATTTCTTCCCTGGTCATCAAGAGAAGTTCAGTGAGCTCATGAATGTCAGGTTTACCACAGGTGAGCTCCAGGCCTGCCTCTTAGGCAGAGGACTTGGCTAGACTTGGTGGAAACTGAAGCTTCCACAGCCTCTTGCTCCTCAGGGAAGCTCCATCCCAGGCTACATCTGGTAGACTTGGCCGTGCCAGGCTCATCCTGGCACTGGTTCTCCTCCTTAGCAGCACTGGGGCTTGTGCTCAGTCCTGGGCCCAGTCCAAGAGTGCTGGTTGACACTAACTGGTGCCGTTCATACCTAGAAGTTGTTTCCTTATTTCCCACAAGTTGTCGAAGCAATTGTGGAGCCTCTCTTTCTGCTTTAAATGGATCATTTTGTATAATACCCATTAAAAATAATGAATTTGGGAGGGGTCACAATATGAATATCCTGACATAGCTACATTTGCAATGATAGATGGAGCGTAAGGGATTTCTGCCCTAAATTTTTTGGTAATTTAATTCATAATTATCCTTGAGGACAGTTGGGCATCTTCATCACTTTGCTTCTACTTGCTTGAATAGTTTTTATCTTAGTTTCTTGCCATCTGTAAGTTTGTGTTCAGAACAGTGTTGAGGAGGCAGTGCAGGTCCTGCTGAGCAGCTGCTGCTGCACTCACTGCTGCGTGAGCCAACTGCTCACAGTTTGTGAAACGCTGCTCTGTGCTGCTCACTGCTGCTCACTTCTGTCCTGGGGACGCTGGCATTTGTGGTTCTTGGAGGGCCTCAGTTACAGCCATCACTGACTGCTCACAGTAAAGGGCACATTGCTCTGCTGGTTACGTGACTCGTGTTGCCACTGCAGTGCAACTTGATCAGGTTCAAAAGTGATTTTTGGGCTTGTTTTGAAGTATTGAATTCTCCCTCTTACCTCCTCCATTCAATTTATACTTTCCTTCTTCTGCCAAGAGAAAATACCAGTTTTCTTACTGAGAAATTCAGAAATTCTCATTTGGAAATAACTCTTGTGTCTTCGTTTTTCCAATTCACACGCTATGGTTTGGAGTTTAAAATCAGAAACTCTGTGACATGTCCTTTGATGTGATTTGCAATTTGTCGTCCCGTATGAGGACTCATACCTCCTCTGTGACAAAGCACCCTGGTGAATGTGACGTGCACCTGAGGCTAAAGGATCTTGTGTTCTAGTTTGAGGGATGCCATTCACTTGTGGTGTTTTTTGGGTTTTGTTTGCTTTGCCTTTTTTTTTTTTTAATTAGAAAAGTCTTTCATTGTTTATTATCTCAGATTTCAGATTTTAAAATATGCCGATCATTCTTGTGAGGACTGTTACCAAAATCTGGGTAAAGTGGCATGCAGCATTAGGGTTAAAGGCTGCCATTTATATTTATGTGGCATCTCTTTCTAGATACGAATGGAGTGAAGCTGAAATCAGCCAAGTGCCTTTGTTGGGTGCATTTGTAGAACTTCTGACAGTAGCTGAACCTGAAGCTGACAGACAGCAAGTACTATTTTTACCTCAGGAAACTTTGCTGTGATTTCATTTTCTGCCTCAAACTTGAGAAATATCCAGACTCCTGTTGAAGAAAAGAAGACTGAGGCTCTTCCAGGGTTGGCTGTCTGTGACAAAAACATTTTCTAATATTGACAGTGTGGTTTTAATCCTTCTGCTCAGAGCCAATGATTTGGATGTGCTCTGATAACTGATCCAAGTAGTGCTCCTGGCATAAGCCTTCTGGAAAATGAGATTTAAGACCTTTTTCACCTTTGGTTCAAGTTTTGGTATGGGTAATATCTGATTACTCAAGTGCATATATTTATGCCACGTTTCTGTGATGCAGACACTAATAATTTCTTCTCAGATTTTTCACATAAACTTCCTCCTCAGATCTGAAGATGTGTTCAGTGGAGTTTCTGGATCTACTGGCAAAGGATGATTTCCATTTGATGTATTCGAATGTGAAAAGTCTTTTGGTAATGGGCTATGAAAGATAAGGCCAAAAGTTAAATTTTGGCCTCTGCAGAATTACATGTGAAAATGAACAAAAGGCTAATTAAGAAACATTAGAAAAAAAAAGGGCAAGAAATAGAAAGACCTGAGGACCATCAAGAAGTAAGATATCAAGTATAACTTGCAAAGACATCAGTATGTATTAAATTAATTGTGTTCTGAAGTCCCTTTCCTAATAATAATTCATGTTACCCTGCTGCTGTGGGATACCATTGCTAAATCATTCTTTTTTGTTTATTCATAGACCCCACAGCCAGTCGAAAACTACATCAGTGAAGGAGAGTTTGAAGACGATCTGAGCTCTTCTACCCCAAGCACAACAGAGCTGGAGGTACGTGGATCCAGCCAGGAAACGGATGAAGATTATTTTGAAACTGTGTCACATCAGAGTGGATCTTTGTCAGATGTAAAAACTGAGCCTTATGAGAGTGCATCAGACACAGAATCTCTTTCCAGTGACATAACTGGGAACGCTTGCTTGGATTCAAGCTGCGTGTTTACTGAAAAAACCCCCCTGTGCTGTAATCTTCCCGGAGAAAAAGCAGAAACAACCTTCCATGCACTGAACTGCTCCAGGCAACCAGAAGCACCAAGCAAAACCGAATTTTGCACACAGTTTGCAGACTTAGAGGGTGAAGAATTGGGTGATGAAGAGCTAAGGTTATCCAGTGATATTTCCATCACAGAGAGGCAAGTCTGTGAAGAGGGCATTTTATCACAGGCAAAGAGAAAAGCTGTAACAGCACTGCACAGCAAGGCAGAGTTAGAAAGCAATGAAGTGCAGTCCTGTACCAGCTCAGCACCTACAGAGGACGATGTTGCAAGACTGAAGGAACATCCTGCAGTATTTAGCATTGCTCGTTTCAAAGCAAACTCAGAAAGTTGTTTGATTTTTCCTGAGGTACAGCAATTTTCCTTCCGGTCAGATGCAGCACCAAGCTGTAGTTTGCCTAATCTTCATTTTGAAGCAAATGGACCTAAATGTAAAAGTTACACTGAGACATCTGACTGTAAGTGTGAATTAGAGTCTATGTCCACTATAAAATGCAGCAGGAAAAATTCAGCTGACAGTGAGGAAACTACAGGTAAAAGGATAAAACATGGAAGTACAGAGACCATGTTGACACCAGATTCACTCTTCTACCAGAGTTGCTTCAACCCAAAATCTTGGCTACCACACGCAAGGTCAGAGATTGCAGAAGGTAAAACATGGCACAGTGTACCTGAAAATATCAGTGCTCAAAGTGAGACAGAATGTGTGGGGAGCTGTATTCACCCGACAGATAAATTCAGATGGTCATGTTCCAGAATACATCTTCAAGAGCTGGATTTTGAATACACTTGGAAAAACTTAGGAAGGGTACCTGTAAGGCCTGAAAAGGCTATAGAAACAGAGGGCCAGTTTGGCATAAAAAGATCTCTTCTTGATACTGACACAGACTCAAAGGAGTGTCAGCTTTCTCAGCAAGCAGCCTCTCCCCAGTGCACTGATTATTATTTGCACTCTAAATCAGAGACATGTGGCCTTAGCCCAGAGGCAGCTGGTACCTGTGCTGACAGCTTAACACACAGTGATGCTTGCGAGTGCAATCCAAACCAGAAGGAGACATCCTCTGCCCTGGACTGTGATCCAGTGATCGTAAACGCTGAGGAAGTTATGCAAAACAGTGAGTACAAAGCTGAAAGAGATCTGGAAGCAAGCAGATTCCCATGTGATATTGGTGTGGAATCGGACGCTGGTGACACTGAGAACCCTGCAGTGTCTCATGTAGGTGTTACTGCTGTTGTGGAAAGCAGAGACTGTGACTGTTCTGTAAACTGTGTTTCCAATAGTGGAATACAGCACAAAAGTCTGAAGGAGAATGGCCTTGAATCTGAACTGTCAGATACGGAGATTATGTCAGGAGAAAGATGGGCAGATGATTCTTCTAATCTTGGCTTTGGCTGGCAAGTCCTGGAAATTGCAACGCAACCAGATGGCAGTGACAGTGGGGCAGAGCACCAAGAGTCAGTGCAGCAAAATACAAGTTGCAAAACGGATGCCTTAAGGAGCCACTCAGAGCTAGGAACAAACGAACATCCTACTCATAAAGGAAAGGATGAAGGGAGTGTCTTTGCTGTTGAAAGGACTCCTAGATCAGATTATACAAGGCAGGGAAGGGATTTAATGACTATTCCAGAATTAGAGCCTGCCCTAATTATAGTCTCTGTAGAGGAGAAAGGATTACAGTCCAAAACACTGAATGATAACCTTCCTACTGAAGTGGTAGCTGAAACACTGAGCAATGTAGTGAGTAAGGATTTGATGTCTCCTCATGCTGTCAGCAAAGCTCATGATGAGCCAGAGAGAGTTCTGAGTGAAAGCTGTAACTGTGAAGAACAAATTCTGGCCACCCACCCCATTCCCAGCAGTGCAGAGGTACCCTCTGGTAGGGATACAGCTGAAGTAAAAACAGAAATTTCAGATGAGGAAAGAGAGAAAACAGAAGCAGTTTTATCCTTAGGGTTCACCTGTAGCAATTCCACAGTAGCAAGTGCAAAAGTGGAACTCAGGAGTGTTGCTGTACCACTGGGCAGTGATACACTTTCTGCAGAAAGTCAGGCAGATCCTTGTGAAAAATCATTTCTAAAATCACCCAGTGGAAGCAGTGTGAAGAGCAGTGATACACTGACTGCAGAAAGTCAGGCAGATCCTTGTGAAAAATCATTTCTAAAATCACCCAGTGGAAGCGGTGTGAAGGCCTCTGAGGAAGAGCCCTGTGGAACAGGGACACTGGTTACCAGTGCAGGGACACTGGAAACCAGCAGCAGCGTAAGCGGTTCGTGTCAGGGAGATGGTGCTGGTGTCGGCCTTCAAGGGCCCAGCACTGAAACATCTCAGGGTAGGAGTGGTGTGATGGTCTCTGAGGAAGAGCCCTGCAGAACAAAGACCGGCTTTGAACTAAAGACAGAACAGTTAGAGTCAGGCTTTAGAAACCCCGGAACCAACGATGACCAGGTATCTCAGGAGGAGGAATTCAAAGCACATCGAAGCATAGAGGAAGGTTTAAATACTCCCAGTGCAGTGACACTGGAAGTGAGCAGCAATGTAAGCAGTTTGTGTCAGGGAGATGCTGCTGCTGTCGGCCTTCAAGGGCCCAGCATTGTCTCTGAACAAGAGGTAGGCAGGCAAGGAAATGAAAGCTGTAATGGCTCCAAGGAAGAACCAGGTATTTGTGAAGAACCCTCTCCTAGGGAAGAAAAGGAGGGCTCTCCTGCAGAAGACACCTCTAGCCCCAGCAAAGACAGTGCACTCAGTCTAGATGTGTCTGATGTCTTCGATGAGTCTCTGAACAGGGACACCCAGAACACTGATGTCTTCGATGGGTCTCTGAACAGGGACACCCAGAACACTGATGTCTTCGATGAGTCTCTGAACAGGGACACCCAGAACACTGATGTCTTCGATGAGTCTCTGAACAGGGACACCCAGAACACTTGCATGCTGGGCCTGGATAATGTGAGCACCTGCAGCACTAACAGTGAGGAGCTGGATGAGAACTCATCCCACATCCTGGGAAGTACCAGCAGTCTTCATAAAGCTGCACAAAAGCCAACAAAGAATGAGAATAGTGGGAAAGCTTCCAAGTTTTTAGTATTCTCAAAAATTACATCTTTCAGGAAAACTAAGCCTGCCTCATTGGAAAATCAGGGAAGTAGCAGTTTCTTTGGCAGCAAGGCAAAGATAGAAGAACTGGATGCTGGGAAAGATGATGAAGACACTGCAAGTTTACTGTCTTTCAAAAGCTGTTCATCTGGTTTAGTCTTCCACAGGAAGGAAAGTTACGCCTCTGAGTACTCTGATGATGATGATTTATTTTATGAGAAACCTGCAGGCTTATTTAACAGATTGAGCCTGAGGAAGGCCTCTGGCTCTGGTCGGATACTGATGGAAGATGCAGATCGACAAGTTTCAGTTTCATCTGAAAACAATGACAGTGAACCTGTGGAGCATTCAGGGATTACAAAATCATTCCCTGAAAATGAACACAAAAGAAACAAAACCCCTGAGGGTAAGAAGTTCAGGACAAGGTTGGCCTTGGCACACAAATCCCTCTCAAGCTTATTTGAGTCCAAATGTCCAGAAAAGGAAAACACTGAGCAAAGCTCAAGATCATCAGTGAAAAATGAAAAGGAGAAAGCCAAACTTCGCCAGAGCACCTGGAAAGCTTTTCTAAAAAGCAAGGAGGCAGATGGACTAAAAAGGCCTCTCTTAGCAAGTTTATCATCCGCACAGGAGAGTCTTAATGCAGCCAGTGGCCACGTCTTAACACCAGCAGAGCCACAGCATAGTTCCAGCGGACACACTTTTTCAAAAACAGAAACAGATAATGGCTCCTCAACAGACTCCAACTATTTTGACAGCTCTGTGGAGCCTGTTGATGTCTCCTCACCTGCACATATGTGGAGAAGACGAATACAATCCCATGACTTGGGTATCAGATACTCACAGAGTTCAGACTGTGATGAACAGCAGGAGGTTCTGAGCAACAGTTTAAACACTTCTCTAGAGGAATACTGGATGAAATCTCCATTTAGCCCCACTGACTTGCAGTTGGCATTTAGTCAGCCAAGTCCATCATGTCCCCAGCTCTCAAATTCTGATGGTAAAGACATGCCTTGTAGGCCCATGAGTCCCAAACCTCAGAGTCCACGATCCACTTCCCAACACAAGAACTTCCGTTATCCTGGGAGAGTATGCGCCACTTCGATGATCTCTCTTGGGAACAGCTCTGGAGTGGAAAGCAATCTGGAGGCTCCTGAGAGACCAAAGACACTGAAACCCAGAGGAAGTCTCTTATACTCGTTGGACGACTACCAGAGGGATGACAGTGGCATAAGCAGTCAATCCCAGATCAGCTTAAATACAGCTTCTTCAATTAGCGACATGCTCCGAGATGAAGTGAGTTGTTGTCAGGGAATGATTTGGGGGGGGTTTGGTTTGCAGTCTTTTGCTTTACTATGGTTTAGGAATTCCAGTGAAAGCCTTTAATGGCTCAATGGCTCGTTGGTTAGATGAGTGCATAAATATTCCTCTTGGTCTAAGATAGGTAGCACTACTCATTCTTCGTGTTTCTGTTCAAGACCACATGAATTGATGCACTCTTAAAGGGAAGATTTGCTACAAAACCCCGAAGGAATGGAGCGATCACACCACCATTAAAGATTATACAGACATCACCCTGTGTTCACCTCCAGTTTCAAGCTGGGTTTTACCCCTCTTAAGGCAGAATTGAGCCTTGTAACTGGTGTATAGTAAATAAGTTTCTCATTGTGAAAGGCAACAAAGAAATGGATTCCTACAGCTAGCAGTCACTTTTTAAGAAGTAAAATCACTTTCTTTAGACAATGAGTAGCTGTCTTTTGAAGTACCACGTGTCTTTTGCAGTCACCATAAGTACCTTTGGTTGCCACTAGAAGTCCTTTTCTGCCTTTTCTACAACAGACAGAAAAAAATCCCCAAACTACAGACTCAGGGTCTTCTTTTCATGTTGTATTGTGTTCTAACCCAGGTAACATATTAAATCCCTGGCACAGTTGTATCTGCAGTAGGGATTTCTTGATTGGCTGAGACCTCTAAAAGCAGAGACTTCCTCCATCAGTAGGCTTTTAATCCCAGAGAGGATTTCCCAAGTTGTAAGTGGCCGGGAGCTTAGGAATCTCTTCCAGTGGCTAAGCACAAGCCCCCAGAGTGACTGAGACTGAGCCGTTACTGAGATCCCAGAACATGCTACTTTTTCAGTATTATTGCTGATGAGTTTTGACATTAAGAAACTGGAGAATAATTTTGTTGAGCAGATTATCAAAAGTGGCACTGGAGAGAGTGCATGAACTTCTACATACGCCAGGCAGACAATTTTCAGAGAGTTCATTAATCTGGAACTGCTTGATCAATTCACTACAGCTGAGGGCTGTTTGTGTTCAACTCAAATGAGCCTCGCACAGCTTTTGCTGCTGTTGCCTTTTGTCTCTCACATCTCAACTTATATTAAACTTTTAAGATACCCTCCAAGATGGTCTTATCCTACCTTTTCTCCCTATTTTTTTTGGTAGAAACTCCCTATTTTTTGTATAGAAAAAAACCAAAAATAGACAGAACCATGGCTTTATCTAGCCGGATCTTGAAAACCTCCATTGCTGAAGGTTTTGCTGCCTCTCTGGGAAACACACTCCTTCAGAAAATTTCTTTCCTAATGCCCAACAAGAACTTTTCAAGGTGCAGTTTCTGGCCACTCTCTTGTGGTGTTGTCTGGCACTACTGAGAAGAGCTTGGATGCATCATCCATGTAAATACAAAATTGCTGGTGACCTCTCTTATCAGCTTTTATCCTTTTGTGACCTCTTATCAGCTTGAATAAACCTGGCTCTCTCAACCTCTCCTCACATATTCCCAAATGAAGGCGTTTTGGTTGATTGGCTTGGGGTTTTTATCTAATGCTGTCCGGAATCCAAAGAAGTGTTTGGGTGGCAGTTTGAGAAGTGAGGGCTGTAGTATCAGAATTCCTGGGGGGGAAATGGGAAGAGAATTAGCTTTATTCCCTTCTGTGCTTAGCTTTACTTGAAAATCTTTTGTTTTCATGGGCACCAGCTTAACCTACAAACTTAATACTGGAGAACACATTCCAAACAAGAGACTGCAGCCTAGGAAAAAGCAAGAGACTTGGACTATACACACTGTCAACAGATGAAGCCTCTCAGAGGATGAATGAAATCATTGACCTGTAAATTACAGCTCAAAAGAACATCTAGAAAAGAGTGTAGAGATGAGGCACCTGTAAAGCCTTGAAAAGGCAAGCTCACATGCTATATAGTAACCATTAGGAGCAAATAAATAATTACTTAAATTGATTGCTAGATTTAATTATTCAAAGAAAACCATGAAAAATTTAAATGGTATCTAAGACATATGAAAACAGTTTCATTTTCCTGATTCTTCTCAAGGCTGCAGAATATGGTATCTGAAATTGGACAAATGCAGCTGGAGCCTAGAAATTAATGTAAATGTCCCAGCTTTCAAAACACAACATCTAATCTATTAAAATAGATAGGGCTTTATTTATTTCCATTTTCATGACACTGTGAAATGAAGTAGAATTGCACCCTGGATTTTTTAAGCAAAGCTGTATTTTCAGGAATCTCTGAAAAGAGACAAAGTATATTTGCAGTGTTAAGTCTTTCCAAAATAATTATCATCTATACGCTAAGAATGGTCTTCCTTGTATATGCTGCTTCCTAAAGAGGTCATAAAATTCAGTTTATTGGTGAATTCGAAGAAAAGTCCTTTTCTGTTCCACGTCAGTAAAGACATTAGTGCAAAACATACCCGTAATAGCGAAGCTCTTGAGCTCACTTCCCATCGTGCTGTCCAGGATGGGGATTTGTATAGATCCCCCAAACCCAGGCAGGTATTTTTCCAGTTGTGTCAGCATTATCTGTTTTAGTGCTGTGCCAAACTGCCCTGGATCAGCTTGCCCTGGACACCTCTGGCTACCACTCAGGTAAGTAACTCATCCGAGCCTGGTGGAGCACAGACCAGCCCCGCTCTCATTACCTGCTAATGGTTAACATTCTCCAGGTTCCACCCAGGACAAAGATTTTATGCTGAAAACAGCAAGACAGAACCATCACCGGTTTGCCCATCTGTCTGGCCCTTCACTACATGTTTAATTAATCTGTTCATGGCACGATTTTACTTGCATAATTGTGTAACTCAGCAGGTAAGAGTGAAGTGTCCTAAAATGTCCCATGTTTGGAATTCACATGTTCTTCTCCTTGCTCCTCTCCAGTAAGGTGGGGTTAGGCACAAAACACCTTTTTCACAGAATCTATTCTTTCTAGACTGTGGTATTTCTTACGAGGGGCAAAGAAGAATTTATCTGGAATTGTCAGTTGAAAATAGATAGGAAGTGCCTGCGATGGTTTGAGAGTTGTTTTATTTGGGTTCTCCAAATGATCTGTGAGAAACTGGACAGATACTATTGCCAGGACACAGCATTTTTCTGTCATGAGACTTGAGATTGCTCATTCCCCAGTGTTGCTATCTCCTACCTTAAATATTATTGATTCTAACACTGATGCTACCTGGAGTAGTAGCTGGTTGCCTCAGGGCACACTTGATTTCAAGTTGTTCTACTATAAAAGCTGTAATTTCGTGCAACCACTCAAATGAGAGTGAAGGGCAAAGCTGTGCTGTTCCTTACTCTTAGCCTAGCATCAAGCAAGTAAAATGGACAGTGTAAAGGGCACATCAGGAAGCACAGGGCTTAATATATCAGACCTGCAGGCATCTATGGAGCCTTTTCACATTGTATAACTGAAGTACAGTTGGAAAACCAGAAGGACACAGGAGGTTATTTTTCTATTTTCAGAGACATCGTCTGTCTTCGTAAATGATATTATACAGACAGTGACCTAAATCCTGGTGGTAATGTTAGTATGATATGCCATCTAGAGTGAGGTGAGCAGAGGAAGTGTACATTGCACCCTCAAAGGACAGCAGAGCTGCTGCTTCAGGGTGGAGTGCTCCTAAGCATTTTCTTCTGAGTACTTCTGTGGCTGAATAACTCAGCTTTGCCATCTTCTGTTCAAACTGACTTGAAGCGAACCAAATTTCCATGCAGCAAACCCTGTGTTTTCATCCGCTGTTTGTAAAACAGGAGCCTCAACAGCCGTGTCAAACGGCACCTGGAAAGAGGCCAAGTAAGAAATGGGCTCCCCATCGCAAAAGGAGGCCCCCCCGGGTCCCACCAGCCCCACGCCCTGTCTCCACCGCGGAGAGCAAAGCCCGGAGGCTCTCCTTCCTCGCTCCTGATGAAAAAGCCAAGGAGATTCCAGAGAGGAGGAGGAAGAGACCTAAACCCCTCTATAAGTGCTTCAGCTTCGATGATGTTTGGATGGAGAGGAATCAAAAAAGGAAGCTAGAGAAGGAGACACAGCCAGAGAGAGGGGTTCAATTGCAACATCTCCCAGAGGACCCCTTAAAAGTAAGGAGCCATCCACTGCCCTCCTCGTTCCCTGGCACTGTCTTCCTCTCTGCTCCGGCTGCTTCTCTCTGCTCTCATCATATTCCTGTCCTTACACTTTGTCTGGTCCCACTTCTGTCAGCATTTCTGTGGGCCTGGTACTCTGTGGAGACTGATGAAACACTAAACTCCTCCTTAAGTGATGATGTCTGAAGGTGGTGGGTTTCTTAGCCTCTGTAATCCAACAGTTCATGCCCAGTGCGATGTTGGAAATAGAATGCAAGAGCATCAGGTTGCTTTGTGAGCTGAGTGATAGGGAGGGCAAGGGGCAATCAAAGTTTCCTTAAATCAATATAAATCAAACTGATGAAATCTCATTCTGTGCCCTGTGGTGTTGCTGTACAACTTTAATAATGGACTTCTAAATTAGACTTCTCATGTATCTGAGGCCAACTCCACAATTCCTACTGAAGCAAATTCCTGCTGGGAAATGCTCAAGAGAACATTGCCATTGGATTTTTAGCTATTAATATTCTCCTCTCCACTGAGGGAGACTTTTAGTTCAGCATTATGATTGCTTGTGAAAAACTTTGTGGCTGTTGTGACTCACACTGATGGCATCTGTTACTTTTGGATCCAGAGCTAAGGTCTGTTCCCTTCAGGGAGAGTCACAAATCTGTATCCAAGAGCCAAAATTAGCCTTAATACATACAAAAGAACTTCTGGGGAAAAAGGACATGAGATCAAGGGATGCTCTATGCAGCCTCTCACAATAATATTGAGAAAGTTTCTGATCAAGCTTGAAATCACGTAGCAGATACTCAAATAAAAGCTTTCCTCAGGGGTTTCTGTTTTGGTCTGTTTTCTGTACGTTTCTCTTTCTCTCTGTTGTCCTGGTTGCCTGTTTCTCATTGTTCTTACATTAAAATGACAATTTTGGAGGGGAGCTGAGGCCTCAGCAGTCCTATCACCACTTCAGAACGTGCTTGAGCTTATGTGCACAGATAGTTCTGTGAATGGAGAAGGGGAAACATTGGCCTGCCCACTATGGAGGAAACCTGCTGCCTCTTCCCTCTCCACCTGGGAGAGCTCCCATCAAACTGGCAGACACCTGGGACAGCAAACCAGGCCAATCCCAGAAACAGGGTTTCTGAAAAACTGCCCTCTGTTCTCCCCTTCTCAAGGAAAGAGACTAAAAATCTCTGCTATTTTGTATGTGTCGGGCTCTTCAAAAAAAGTGTTGCCAGCTGCTGCGTGGATGGGTGCTGGACATGATTCTGTGAGGTGTTTCCTCCTCTCAGCTCAGTGAGGATGCTTCCCTGGCTCAGCTCCCTACTACCTATGTGATAGAGACAATGAGTAATGCTCCTGAGGCACGTGTAAGGATAAAAAATATTAAAAATCAATGGCTTGAGTTACTTTTCTACCTCATTCGTAGTGCTGAGTGCTTAGTGCTGCACAGGGATGAAGCAGGCTAGTGAAAGTGAATGCCTGGCTTACACAGGGTCAGGGATGAACAGAAATCAGTGAAACGCACCAAAAATATTTCTCACAATTCCTTGACGGGCATGGGTAGTGATGAAAATCTAGCCCGTGCTGCAGGGCAGGTGGGCCAGTAGTGAGACCATTAGCGCTCCTAAGAGGAGTGACCAGCTCCCTCAACAGCTTCCCCTGGAGCCATCACGTTACACAGCTTGAATGCTGTCTGCTTTGCTGATTGACTGCACATTTGGAAGCTGCCAGAAAACAGCTTCTCCTCTAAGCATTTCCACCCTTATTTTCTGGTGCAAACTTACCTCTAAATTGCAATCAGCTGCGTGATGATTTGCAGCTGCCCCTGTGCCCAGGGAGGCCTCTCTGAACATCACCTGCCCGGGGGCTCTTGAGCCTCAGTCAGTTTGCTGGTTCATTCTTCTCTCAGTAGAAGTGAAGTGTGTAAGTAGTTTTGGGGTTTACTGTTTCTGTCCATTTGTGTTATGTAGGTTATTGACACTTTAATCTTTGTGGGTAGGCCAAGAAGGCAAAATGCTGGTTTATTGAGAGGACTGTGGGGATTCAAAGGCTCTTGCGTATGCCCATATAAGTGAATTTCTTGGCCTGTGCTTTTTATTTATAGCAGTAATCACACAGTTTCTTTTTCATATTATTTTATTCTGTCTTTGCAATGCTCTAGTCCTGTAATAGTGCTGGTTTATTCACACTCCCAAGTGTCTTGGGAGCGCTGTCACAAGCTGCAGTGTTTGAGGGCAGTTTTAGAAGGATGCTGAAACCCTTTTAATAAGAAGGAACAAATTATCACAAAAGAAGCTCTGTAAGATGTTCATTGTCTGTTGTGGTTTTGTGACTGCAACAAGGCGACTGTGAGGGGCTTTGGAGAGCCGAAATTACAAGTCTGATGTTTTCTGACACGGCTGCCTTGGGATGTGTGCCTTCTGTTGTGACAAGTCACATTGTGTTAAGTCAAGATCAGGTCAGCCCACAAGGTGATGTAATGCTTCAATATTGGGGAAACAACTTAATAGGGCAGAGCAGAGAGGAATCCTTGATTATTCAAGCGCTGATTTCTGATACCACTGAGATCGATGTACACAGAGCAGTATAATGGAAATATAAGGCTACTCTGAGGGCTGGCAGTTGGGACAGGGAAAAGTGGACAATCAATCAAGAAACTGCCTATAAACTAAAAAAAAAAAAAATACAGCCATTTAAAATGCCAGTTCCAAACAATTCTATATACGTGGGGGGTTTTTTTGCTTAGGTCCAGCAAGCTTCCTGAAATGGGAACAGCCTGTGTAAATTCCCAGCCCAACTCAAAGCTTGACCCAGCTGTCCCTTATAATGAGATGCTGCCAGTAACAAGCTGAGCAGCTTCTGATCTTGGGCCTTAAAGTCTTAATATAACACCCCCCATGCTGCCCACCCCAAGGGGAAGAAGAGAAGCATAGCTGTGGATGAATCTATATTCTTTTGCTTGCCCACAGGCTTCGCCCTTCACATGGTGATGGGTTTTAGGCTGTAGCCTGGGGTCCTCTGGCTTGTTTTTAATGCAGCATAAGTTCCCTAACTGGAGCAGAGACAATGCCCCCAACCACTGACATACGGAATGCTGTAATGGCAAGGGGCTCTGTTTTGGGAATCATTTTTGCTCTGAACTGCCTGTCTGTTGCCAGCCTGTGCTTTCCTGTTTCGACAAAAACTTAAACCCTGGCTCTTAAGCTTGATGCTTCTTGAGTGCACAGCAATAGGAGCACAGACATGGCTTCTACATGCATTTGTTTGAGCACAGTTTGTGCACTGCCAAATTAGAGAGATTCCTAAAAGGCCCATCAGGGGGCTATACCCAGAGGGGGTATCGTGCAGAAAAAGCTCTTTTATTTTCAAAGAGAAATGAGAAGCAGTGAAAAATAGATCTTTAGCTCATTGCCCTGAATATGACTTCTGGAAATCTGATTTTACCCCATCCAAAATAAGAGAAAATGAAGTTTTGTTGTGTGGTACCGTGGTTACGAGCACTGTGGACGCCTCAGATAGACTTTAAGAGGGAAATGAACATACTTTGAGGAGGAGATTTAATGAGAAAAGTCTCCTCCTGTCGTGCACCTGACAAGGCATGGATATGCAACAGAGATCCAGCCTCTGCCAGGGACTGAACTGCTGTGCATAAGAGTGTGGAAATAACCCCCTGGAAGCTCTGGCAGGAAATATAGGAGAGAGGACCTTTACATGGTCTGGTTCCTCATTTCCCATCCTCTCCCTTGTAGGTTGTGCAACATATTGCTAGCACCTCTGAAAATGCTGCTTCTCCTCAGTTAGGGTTGTACAGGCCTGGCTTCCATGCTATAGGAAGCAAATGATGCCTGTACCCAAAACTTGCTCTGATATCACAGGAATTAATAAGGATGAAGCCTGCAGTTTTTATGGCAACAGCCTTAGGCTAGGGTTGTGCTTTCTAGTCTTAAACAGAACAACAATGCTTTGTATCACCTTTCATGTAAATAACCTAGACTTTACTCTTGACATTTTCAGAGCTGTGGCCCAGTAAGTTGTCTTGCTTGATTTTTCACTGTCACCAGAAGAGTGTGTGTTCCCACTGGGACTTTGCTGCAACTCTTCTAGAAAACAGGCACTGCTCAGGTTAATTTGAACAGGGTTCATGCTATCCCTCAAGAGATGGTGATTTGTGCCAAAGTATTGGCGGTGTTCTCTTTGTTTTAGGAAAGTTAAGTCCAGGAATAAAAAACCAAACCAGGCACGCAGCAGCAGCACTCTCGGCTGTGTGAGCACTGTGTGCTGCTTCGTTTTGGAAGGAGGGTTTGGCTAATGGCCATCTACAGGAGAGGCTTCAGCACCAAGGGACATGCTGTGGGCTGGAAGGGAGAGGCAAAGATCCTAGAGAGAATACTGGACCTCATATAGACCAAATTCCTGGCTCAGTGAAGGATGGATATGTTGTAACTGAATGTCCCAGTGGCAAAAGGAAGGGGCAGTAGCGATAGAGATGAAAAACAGTGACCAGAGCTCACTGACCAGCTGACCTCCCAGTCACTTGCAGTCACTGATGTTGTCTCTGTGCGGCATCCACAGGAGAGAAAAAAGGAAAAAGGGATAAAAGCATACCTGCAGTATGAATTAATTACTACATTCTGTGTCAGAGGCCGTGAGCTATGTGTATGTATATATGTTTTCCCCTTTAAATCAGGGAAAGTTATTTATTCAGTGAGATCTGGCAGTGGTACAGAGTTTTCAAAGTTTCATTAAGTTCTGTAAGTTTTATAAAATCAATCAGCCAGGCAGAGAAGAGTGTGAGAACTCTTACTTGTACCTTTGGCTGAAGATAAGAATGTTGTTATCCACATTCTATATGGCTGGGGACTGGTACCAATAAATCTCTGAAGGGAAAAGCTTTATTTTCATGTTAAATACCAGAAGAGGAATGATACAAAGCTGTAGGAACAGGTCTGTAGCTGAGGGGATGACTTCTTGTAGTGATATTCTTCCCCCCACACTAGAAACACTTCATAGGAAGGAGAGAAACTTTCTGTGAATGGCGGTATGTGTGGTTGTACGTGAAGTATGAATCCAGTACCTGCTTATGCACTTCTGTTCTTATTACCTTGCAGTTTTCCTTGCCTTTTTACTGTTTTCTAATGTTTCTAGCCATAATCATCCTTGCGTGTCTACTAACGTACTGCTTTCTTACTTGGGCAGGTATCAGAGGCGGGGAGAGGTGCTCTGGGATGAATGCTATATTTTGTCCTACGAGGCGTCTGAACTTGATGTTTGTTGCCTTTGTTTTCCCTGTCCTGCTGCAGGCTGGAATAAGTCCATCTATCACGTCTCCTGTTGCCTTTGACATCCTGCCACTGAAGCTGCACCCGTTTTCCCAGAGCACTCCGACAGGCCTGGACTGCGTGGGCTGGAAACGGCGCGTCTCCGTTCCCGGTGTGTACACTGTCCTGGCTGCCTGTGAATGATGAGAGAGTTAAGCTCTGGTTTATTGAGAGTGGAAACTATGTGATAAGTGTTCTAACCTGTTTATGATGATTGCTGCATCCATGTCTGAGCAGAAATCTGCTTTAGAGTGGAATCTTCCACGTGCTTTTCGTACTTGGGTTTGTTTTCTTCCCGAGTGGATAAACAGGGTGCTGTTTAAAGGCATGGTCAGCTTTTCAGTGAAGAAGAGATCACTCGTGGCAATGACAGTGTGCTTGATGTACAAACATTGTGTTGTGTCCTGAGAACTCTGTCTCACCTACGATGATGTTACCTATGTCACACTCTTGAATTAGGTTTCTGCAGACGAAATAGACTCTGCCTTGTGTTTGCTGGAGAGCACTACAGTGGGTATGCTGAGGTTCCTCTCAAGCTGCTAATTAGGCAGTAAAGCTACTAAATAAGCCTCTAGACACAGAAGTTTCCTGTACTTTAAATCCCTTTAAAGAACAAGTATGCTGTGTTTTCATGAGGAATGCGCATGAAGTATCATGTCTGCTTCATTTCTGATGACTGGCACTTTCTCAGAATTAAAATGTAAGTTGCACAGATTATTAAACTGAGACATCTCTTTGCCAGGTTTTTAAATTCTCCATCTGACAGTGCCTGCCCAAACACTGCAGATATCTCTATCACAGCACTTTGGGCTGGAATAAGAAAAACAGAATGCAGAGGAGTTATTTGGTGGTTAGGAACCTAGCCAGGAAAAGCCAGCCACAGTTGGGTGCCAAGCTGCCATTTCTGCCTCAGAAGGTCTCTGTACCATCGATTAAGCCCTGCTGGAGCTACCTAATTAGGGGACAATAACATTGTACTAATTACATCAGAGTTGAATGGTCATCGTATTTTGTCAAGCAAAACTGGTTTGCTTTCTGCTCATGCACAGAGTCATGAGGCTTGATCTGGAAATAAGAAAACAAACTATTTATTATCGTGGTGTGGAGAGCCTTGCCTTTGCTCTCTCAGCACTGAGGGCTTTGATCACTTGCTGTCACAAGCATCTGGTGCTGCCCCAGTGCTTAGGACCAGCTCCCTGGCTGAATGAAAAAAGCTGCAGCTTTACTCCTTGGAAATCCCAGATGGAAACCCATCATTGTCAAGTTGTCTGTGCATCTCTGACATTAGCTGAAATCCCTGAGCACTGCTGTCATAGAAGTAAATTCTGAGTCACAGCTGAGACAAATTTCATGGTAGTTCCCAACTGGGACGTGAGGGAGTTAAAAAATATGTATGAATTTCTGAGGGTGAATAGGGGAAGTAAATGTACGCAGACTGACCAGCTGGCAGTGCTGTAGGTGTTTATATGCTGTCTAGAAATGGGGCCTGCAACCTGAATCATCTGTGGTTCACACAATATTCCTGAGAGAGGTACACGTGAATTTCATACCATGACCTCGAGAATTTCTGAGTAAATGTAGCAAAACAAATGAAATGGAGGAGAATCCTTTTCCCACCACCAAAACCATGCTTCTGGGAAAGTGATGGAGAGAGCAAGCGAGGTTCTCCTACCACAGCCATCTCTATTAGTTGCTGCTTGTGGGCTTCATTTGAAGCATTTTGGGGGAGATGAATGTGTGCACGTGTGCTGCCTGTGGAATGATGCAGGTGAGAAGAAAACCACAAGTTACTGAAGTAATACTCTGAAGCTGATGGATCAGTTTGAGGACTGGCTGTGTCCTTGAGGCAACAGTAGTGCAGCAGAATGCCCTCTTTGATTCTTGCACAGCTTTGTTGTGATACCCGTTGGTTTTGACAGAGCTGTAGGGCATGCAAAATAAATATAAAATAAATGGTCAATTCATTTAATCTCATTTTAAGATTTCTAAGTCCAAAGCTGCGACTGCTTGTATTAATGATCCCAATCTACGCTTCAGTCATAAAAGACACTGGATATGAAAGCACTATGCAATATCCAGTGCTACTAGATAATTCCGTGTTGAAAATACAGAGAAATTTCCCACTCCCAAAGTCTGCACGTGGTCACCTCGCGCAGGGAACGCCGCAGAGACTGAGGAATGGAGTACGGAGGCCTCCCTCGTTCTTCAAGTGTGAAATGATGGCTGTGATGGTCCCAGCCCAAAAGGTGCCAGGCACAGCTCTGAGCTTCTGCCACGCACCCACCCAGGGTTTGAGGACCAGAGCTGGGGACAGATTTACAATCCCAGGCCAGGCTGCGTGCTCCCTGCTAGAACACAGCACGAGTGCCGGCAGAAGAGCTTCATTTGAAACCTGTGTCTGCCGTGCTCGTCCCGTAGCTGTCCGCAGTCGCGGCCGTGGCGCTCCGTGCCGCGGTGCCAGGCGTGCCAGGCTCCGAGCCGTCAGCCGCTGTGCCAGCAGCGGCACCGGGCGCTGCCCGCTGTCCCCTGGGCCCGGGCAGCCCTTGCCGAACCGAGCGGCACCGGCAGGTGGCTCCGAGCCCTGCGGAACGCGCAGCCGCTGCGCTGGGACGGGCGCAGCGCGGAGCCTCCGCGGGCACGGCGGGCGGCTGAGCCCGTGCGCTCGCAGGCACCCCGGGTCAGCAAAGCTCACCGTCCCCTTCAGGCATCAGGAACGCTTGCATAGCGCGGAGGAGCTTTCTTGGCTGCGCCACACGCTTCTGCGGGTAGTGTTGATGAGTATCGAGTGTCCTTCCCCTCTGGCTCACAGAATATTCTGATTTGGAAGGGACCCACAAGGATCATCGAGTCTGCCTCCTGGCCCTCCCCAAGAGCCATGCCTTGTCCAAATGCTTCTTGCACTCTGTCAGGCTTGGTGCTGTGACCACTGCCCTGTTCAGTGCCCAACCACCCTCCGAGTGAAAAGCCTTTTCCTAATATCCAGCCTAAACCTCCCCTGCCACAACTCCAGGCCATTCCCTCGGGTCCTGTCACTGACTGCCAGAGAGACGAGATCATTGTCTGTCCCTCTGCTTCCCCTCGCAAGAAAGTCAAGCTGCAATGAGGTGCCTCTCTCAGTCTCCTCCTTTTCTAGTTGTCTGGGTAGTCCCATTTCATTCATGCCCTTCAGGATGTTCCTTGCTGCCAGTTTAGGAAGCAAGCCACTTCCTAAAGTAGATATGGGAATGCTTTTCTGCTTTTTAGCAGCCTCTGAAGACCTTTTGGCACAGGTATTGCACCAGGAAAGGGTTGGAAGGGAAGGGCCTAATATGTACTGGAGTGAGCAGTAGCAGGATAACAAGGCTTTGGGTTAAAGCAGAGGACCAGCATGTTTGTCTTTTAGGCCATGAGACCTATCTTCTCCTTCCCCATCTCTCCTGAGTCTGAGATTTGTTTATTTATAAACTGAAGACTGCCTAAAATTGGAGATGTTGCTGGGAAGCTGTTTGGACAGTGGCTGCAGCTGTGAGAACGCAGCTACAACAAGGCTGAACCAGGAGATGAGGCAGTTCTGGGTGTAAGAGCTACCAGCCCACGGGCCTGGAGCAGAAGGAACATTCAGGGAAGATGCTGCCATTTCTGAGCTTTTCCATAGGGACTTTCCAGCAGGAGGCCATCACAAGGTGACACAGTGACAGACAGACACAGGAAATTGTCTGAGGATTGGAGTTTCTTGACATCCCTGCTCTCACTGCTATCCGTGCCTCTCAGGCAGAGACTTTTCTATTCTTGTGCCAGCTTGTTACCCTTTCCCAGATGTTTCCCTTCTGCTACCGCTGAGAGAATCTGAAACTTTGAGATAGGGACAGGGACACAAACATGACCAAAAACCTCCAGGGTCTGTCATATCCTCATAGAGGGAGAAACCTCTAACTAGTGTATTACAAGATAGGTTTGTTGCTATGCTAGAACAAATCTCATACCTGTATTATTTTAAATCATTATCTAAATGCAGACCAAATCTTTTTGGCAACTTTTCATGTGTCTTGTCAGATTTAAACAGCCTCAGATCTTTCAATTTTCTGCTATCAGATCTCTACAAGAGATGCCCTGGAGTTACACCACAGAGCTGTGGCTGGTTGTGCCAAGCAGAGGGGCATGAATTCCCTGTGACTGATGTGTGCTCATGATGAACACACTGGTGGCCTTGGAAATCTTGCAACAAGAACAGGCGAGCCAAGTCCTCAAGGGCTGAATCTTTTGTGGATAGTCTGGAAAACAGTGACCACTTCGTGATATTGAGTTATCCTCTGGCCTCCCTGGTGCAGTGGAAAGTATTTCTCAGAGGCAAAGGGACTGTTTGTTTACTCAACATCATGTGGACGACTTTCATCTTCTTTTCCCAGCTATAGATGTGCTGTTAGGCTCACACTTGGCAACGGTTAATGTGAAGATGTTTGACAGCCACTGGAGAAATCTGTTCAAGAGGGAAAATATTAGCTCAATAAAGGACTTCATTATGTCTTATAAATATTTAGCAGTTCTGTAGTTCAGCAAAATAGCAAGCTGAGTTATTTATTCCATTTTTGTCATTTTAGCTCTTGAAGGGACACAGAAGAAAGCGGTATGCAAGTTCCAGAAGTGTATTGTGGTAGCTGTAGCATGAAATGTCCATTCCATCCCCATTAACTTGAGGAGTATAACTGAATTTAAGTGGCTAAAAAATAATCACATTGCCTACTGTATACTTTTCACTTTGTCTCTTAATCACAGAAAGATTAGACCCACTATGTCAATCTTGGTTCTGTTTAACCACAGCCACAAACATTTGCCCTCTGTGAGGTCTCTGATAACATGTGCTCACTCAAAGGTTTTCATCCAATCTTAAAAGCGGGGCCTGGTGGTGGCTGAGTTCCTGAAAATTTGTCTTAGCAAGTTGAGTGGGATTGCATGTATTAGCTACTGAGGTGAAAGATTTAGCATACTAATAAAAACCTTCTGTGGGGCAAAGAGAGAAGAAGGAGATCCTATCAAATCCTGAATGGTTCTGGTAATCACTGTTCAAAGCTACAGGATTACAGAGGAACCCAACAGAGGCTAAAAAATCCAGCAGATATTTAGGATCAGGTTGTCCAAGGCTAGCTTGACTACCTTTACCAGGCTGTGCAGTGCGATCTTTAATTTTTAGTTGGAGTCAGTTACTGCTACATCAGCTTTAGATAACTTCTCTCCCTAATGTCACGGAAGAAAATCTCTGCGTAGATTTTACAACAAGAAAAAATAAAAATCTGTAGTCAGGGGGAACCCCTCTATGATGGGTTGCAGTCTCGAACTCTGACACAATTTTTGCTTTCCACAACTTGGCTTTGTAGTATTTTTCTTCTTTCCATTGTACCAGAAAATTCCTCTCCAGTGCATACACACAACATACATACATAAGGGTAATCAGGACTGAATTGGAGCCTCTCCTTAGCACCTTTCCTGTCTGAAGAGCTGCACTGACCTTTCTTCTACTCAATGCCCTGTTCCCCACATCCACAGAACAGCTGCATTCATCTTTGTTGTCAATGCTTAATTTACCTTCCCCTGATTATTGTGATCAAGAGGAGTTTCTCTCCAGTTGTATTGAATGCAGGCAGTTCTGGAAGAACCAGATCAATGCAGAAGAGTGGTTCTACTGCAGGGAGATCAAGAACACATTTCCATTTCTCTCTTAGGAGCTATTAGATATTTTGGTCTAAGTAGCTACGTTCAGAAGGTAATTGAAGGAATTATTTTGTTACAGATCACTAGAAATGTTATTTTTGTTACTGCTGCAGAGACCTTTCTTTTAAAGGGTAGCTGAAATATTTAGAGACTCAAAAGTTGGTTCAGCATTGTTGGGTGCTTTGTGATATTCTCCAGTGATGGAGTGTGACATTTTTTCCTTTTAGGAGCAGCTCAGTAAACCAGAAGTCTTACTGAGCTGAAATAACCCTGCTCCTGCATGGATAGTGAGGCAAACTCAAAGGGGCCTCTACTGGAACCAGCTATGATGGCCATAGAACGTGGCCTTATTTACTTTGCAAAGAGCTACCTTACACAGAAATTGTAAAATAAGCATTTCCAGTTCTCGTGTGAAAGTGGGCTCCTGGGTTTGCATTAGGGTGCTTAGGGCCATGCTCACTCTCCATGTGACAGGAGCAGTTTGGGGTTTTCCTTTGTGGCCCACGTGTGGGTGGCTGTCCCTCTCCCAGATGTGCTGGCAGGGCTGAGCTCCTCCTTTGCTTTGGTCTAAGCCTGACTTTCAGAGTCTCACCTGGCTAAACTTTCACCTGGCCTGGGTATTCTCACACTGAATCAAGCCAGTTCTGATCTTACACTGTTTTCTGCTGCACAGGGTACAAACCATGTGGCTACTCTGAAATGATTGTGATAGTTTGACAAATCTGCCGTCTGCAAGGTCTTTGAGCAGAGTGGCAGCCCAGAAATGTCCTTTGTTATAAAATCTCTGTGGTGCGTCAAAGCTGCTGTTAAACTGCACAGGTATTTCTGCATTGTCAGGAAACTAGCATTCTTTTGGGATCCTTCTTATGGGGGCACAGGGAATCACCTGTTAGGTAATGAGGTTATAAAACACTTTCTAGTAAACAGTAGTTAGTGATGCTGTTTCAGTTGAGACTGAGGTCTCTTACAAAGATTACACATGGAAATAGGGATCGTACCAGGTCTGCAGTCTCGGAGTGGATGCTAAATGATTTTTCAAAACTCCCAGCTGCAACCTCCTCAAATCTCAATCTGTGTTTTTCTGGCTTTAATTTCATTCTGAATTCTTTTTCCGAGTACTTACAAAAATAGTTTTTTAATAGCAGCAGCCACAGCCAGTTCTAAACATGATTAGTTTGTATGTTAAATCCTTTCTGAGTTCTCAGGGGAAGCAGATAACACAAGGTCTCTCTCACTCGGGCATTTTTAAAATGCATGAAATTCTACTATTTCCACTTATTTATTTTTAATCTGACGGTTCCGCTGAATTAAGAGAAGAGATCTCTGTCTCACCCTTGCTTTCTTAATGCCTTGAAATCGGCTTTAATAAAAATCAGCTGCTGGGAGCTGCAGCTGAAAGCAGCCGAGCTGCCACAGAGGGAGCCTCCTTAGAGGACCCCTATGATGTCAGGATGCACCGAGGCGAGCGGAGAGGCGGCTCGGCATCCAGCCCGGCATCCAGCTCGGCATCCAGCCCGGCATCCAGCTCGGTGCCCGGCTCGGTGCTCCGCCGGCGCTGCCGGGTACCGCTGCCCCGGGAGCAGCTGCGGAGCTCGCCGCCCGCTTCCCCCGCAGCCGAGCCGAGCAGAGCCGCCGGCTCTCCGTGCCACCTGCCTGCATGAGGACCCAGCAGTGCCCCAGTGAGTCCAGCGGGGCGCACAGCGGGGAGAACTGCAGCAGCAGCAGCGGCAGCTCCGGGCTCTCGCCCGGCTCCGATTCGGACAGCAGCGGGGTGGTGTGTGGTGGTGGTGGTGGCATGAGAGGTGTCCTGTCCAGGTACTGGAGCTTGGAGAGTCTTCACTCTGCCACAGGTAAGGGGTTGTTTTTTTGGGTTTTTTCCCTCTTTTTTTTTTTTTTTTCCTTTTTTTTGTAACTGCTCTATGATATTGCACTGACCTTGAGAAACCAAACCAAACCTTCTGGAAAAAGTGTATAATTTGGAAATGCAGTCTCTTAGTCTTGAGAAATAACCAAAGCATTCAGTGTTTGCTAGCTATACCCTCTGCAGACTTAAACCTAAACCAAAACAACTTAGACCCTTGATAGACTTCTTAAGTCAGGAGGGAAGAAATAGGTTTTTTATGGCTTTGGGAGCAGTGCTTAGACTTCTACCTGATTAAAGCTGTCCTTGCCTTTTGGAACAGTTCTGGTTTCAGCTTAATCATATAGAGCTGAACATTAGAGTTGACATTTTTATTTGTAAATTCCAGTGTAGAGAGTATCACTGCCTCTAGAAAATGCCCAGGCGAGTGCTGTGCAGCAGATGAGGGCTGGGTAGGGTCGCACTGCTGTGCACTGAAGGAGGGAAAGGCAGTTCCCTCAGCCAGCTGCTCAAGTTCAGTTTTTGCTTTCCCATCCTTTATTTAATGTCTTTCTGAACCAGAGATTTTGGAGGCATGTTCATGTAACCTGGACCTGTTCTGACCCAGCCTATCTGGCTCTGGCATTCTGGTTTTTAGTTACTGATGTGCCTGTTTAGGGTTTGAATGTTTGAACTGCAAGCATGGTAAAGAAGCTTTCTCATTCCCAACTGATCCTAGCAAAGGAGCCTGGCAGTGATATTAAGGGCCAGTGACTGCTGAGCTGTTCAGCTGTTGCTGTTTAGAGAGGTTTTTAATAGAGCTGCAGTAAATTAGTTCCTCTCTTAGATAAATTCAGATAAGTGCCTTCAAGGCCACCCCAGTGACTGCCATTTCCTCAGTAAAAATACCCAGTGCCACCAGCTAGAATCGAGGCTTGGGAAGAATTCAGGGTGCAGTTCTGTGTAATCTGCTTTAGTCGTGTGTACTTTTAATTATTGAAAGGTTTTATCATTCCATCTGCTGCTGTAGATTTGGAGCTGTTTAATGAAATCTCCATTGCTGCTCTGGAGTTTGTGCTGAAGTGGGAGTAGCTGCACAATCACACAGGAAAGGGCTGCAGCAGGGTGGCCGGTCTCCCTGACTTTCCACCCTGCACGCCACACCTTCGAGGTGGCCAGGAAGCACTGAACACCCAGAGTAGGTCCCGAGAGCCCAGGGACAGGAAAGAAGCCGAGGGTGAGATGGAGCTGTCGGTGCTCTGTTTTGGGGGAAGATCTGGGCTGCGAGTACAAGATGATGTGCTTTTGCATCTCGGAAGCATCTGCTGGCTGTTTTCTCTGCTAACTGGGAACGCAGCTGAAGCCCAGCATGCTGTGACATTGGCATGAAGTAAGTCTGGCACGGGGTGTTTTTGCAAACTCCTGCTCAGAGCTGGGCGTGAGGCTGCAGCGGTACTTCCGTGCCCTGTGTCCCAGGCTCTGCTGTCTCCTGCCCTCTCTGGTTGCGTTCTTGAGCTTAATCAGGTCAGTTGAAACAAATGGTGTACGGTGATACTAAAGAAGTAAGGTTGATAGCAAAAGCAGGCTTTGAAATTAAGTCTGTTTTTCTAAACGCTCTCCCATTTCCACAATAGTCTTGCTCCCGAGGCTGTGAGGCATGGTGTCATTTTGTGGATGCTACATGCATTTAGCAGGAAATACAGAGATGAGAGGAAATGGAATAGAAAATGGTATGGAGACAGACTGAGGACAGGGGAAAACCAAATTAAGTTTCATAATTACAGTATTGATATATAAATACAATAATAAAAGCAGATCACTGCATTTCAGACTCCTTGCTGCCTCAAAATACTGTGGTAGGTGTCTTCTCATGTACAAAAGATTTCTGAGCAGTTTGTCTCTCACTACTAACAAAATTCAGGTCAGAATTAGGATTAAACTTTGAGAGCAGTGGATCACCAGGAGGAATTTATTTCATTTTGATTCTTCTTTGGCTTAAACTTAGGAGCAGTTCTACCACAGCTTCCTCTCTGTCAATGTCAATTGCCTGTCTGAGGAGTGAGGCAGGATTTCTGTAAAGCTTGTGCTAAATAACATTTTTGAATAGTAAGATTTAATACATGGCTTGAACCAACCAAAAAAAACCCCAAACAGAAAACCCAAGAGAAAAAAAACAACAAAACCAGCAGGAGCAGTAGCAGCTGGCAATGCATGAGAGAAGTGGTAACTAAAATGTGTGGCAATGTCCTCTCCTCAGAGGAGCAGGGAGCCTCCAGCATCTTTCCATGCGATACACCAAGAAGCTGGGGTGGAAAAAAGAGTACCGACTGTGTGGAAAAACAATGCCCAACGTTGCATTAAAAAAGGCCTGAGAGATGAGTTAGTCTCTTTCTCTGTTTGAAGGGGATTCTGCATTTCCTTGAGGCTGGCCAGGTGGGCTTGGTGGAGAGAGTTTTGCTTTTCTTCCCCGTGTGTGTACGTAAGCTTTTCTGAAGGGATCTTCATGCTGAGTCTGTTGCTGTCTAAGGCTTCAGGGAAGTTTAGAAATAAACCAGATCTAAATGACTGAAAAGTGGAGGTGAAAAGAAGGTGGGAGGTGCGATTGGAATGCATCCATTGGAGTTTTTCTTTTACATAATTTAGATTCCAAGGAAGTGAAAAGACAGAGGTGTATGTGTGTTTATGTATGTATACATTCGGCAATGTGTGATTTCAGAAACACAAATTGACATCCCCTGTGTAGAAAAGACAGAGTTTTCTGAGGTTCACAGGAGCAAAAGCTGTCTTTGGTTAGTTATCTTCCTCTGCAGTCAGTAATGAAGTACAATTCCTTTTGCTTTGGGGTTGACCTTGTTGTAATATGTTGACCAAGATGGGAAGCTAAATGTGACAGTTGAAATAGAAAAGACCAGTTGTTACAGCATAAACTTCTGTGCAAATGCCATTTGAAATACAACTATGCAAAAAACATGGTTCAGGCTTCAAGGAAGTGAAAAAAACCTACTGCTTTTTAGTATCAGTGCATGGCATTTTTGGTCTAAATGTCAATAAACACTACCTTACATGAGAAGGCCCTTCTCCCTGAAGCTAAATATAAACATGAAAATAGGGAATGCTTTACTGTTCTACCAGGCTCTCCATCTGAGGATGCCAGAGGACTTTGCAAGCATCAATAACCCTTACAGAGGGCCCAAAAGACTTTCAAAGCATGATTTAGGATAGATTAAAAGGTATACTTTGATACTTGGACAGTATCCTTGCTATTTTTAAATACTTAGGAGCAGTGTCCAAGTGTTTTGCCAGTGCAGTCCTCCCGTGACAAAAGGACTGGGAGCTGGGGTGGCTCAGCAGTTCTGAGAATTGGGTCGCAAGTATCTCATCTGGACCAAAACCCACAAGGCATCCAAATTAAAAATCAGTTGTGACAGTGCTCCAGCAAGTGATTCAGTGGCGCTCTGGGTGCTCTAACCCTGGTTTCCTAGGCAAGACTCTGTACCCCAGGCTCATTCTGCCTCTCTCCCATTCATCACTGTTGTACAACTCCACTGAAAAGTTTTTCCTTTAGAACGTTTCCAGATTCAAGCCTGTGAGCAGCTCTCTTTGCTTTTCCAGCTCCTTTGTTGTAGGTCCAATCCCGACCTCATTAATACTTCTGTTTATTCTCTTTCTTGTCCAAGTTGGGAAGGACTGGAAGAGCAAAGAAAGGTAGGGACAAAGGGGGAATCACAACCTGGAGGACAAGTGGTTGCCATAGTTTCCCTGTGATCCTCTGTGTATTTGTGCATATGTAGCAATTTAATTGTACAGGCTACACTTCAGTGCGCCTCTGCACAGATTTGTGGCTCCTAATATGCAGATATGCTCATCTACTGCCCTTGGGAATATGGCCTTTAAACAAACAAGAAAACATGATGCATGGGTGTGGAGGTTTGTTTTTTCTTCATTCAGAGCTTAAAAAGAAAACTGTGGGGTTTTTAGGAAGGTTTTTTCCAAGTCATTCATTTCATTGTTGTGGCTGATGAGAGAGCCAGTAATAGAGCTGTGGCGAATGCTTTGCGTCTTTCTTATTTGGCAAGAGATTTTCCTTTGAGCCCTTTCTTTTCCCTTTTTCTTCCCCTAGCCCTGCCTTTTTGGTACTGATGTCTTCAGCTGTGTTCATGGACTGCAGTGCATAATTCCACTGACCCTTCTTCTCTAGGGTCACTCAGTCAGCAAGAGTTAGAGGTCACACAAGGGGAGATTGATTTAAGGTTCAAATTGCTTCAGGAGGCATCCAAAGGAGAGCAGGGAGGGAAAAAAGTGAGTGCCTCAAAGCATCCACTGCAGCACGTCGAGGTTGCATTTCACCCTTACCTTGGCAAATTGTGAGCTGGGATGTATCAGCTGGATTCATTGCTTGCACTCTAACATCTCCTCATATATTCAGTGCCACCTGCCAGAATAACATCCACTCACCTTCTCATCAAATAATCGATGGATTTAAGAACAAACAACCAACAATCCATGCTAAATTAACTTGGATTTTTCTCTCTGTGTGGATTCATTTGTAATGGTGACTGGAATGGTTAGGTTAAACCTAAGGGTGATCCCGAACTCTTGAGGAAGAATTACAAAATGAACATCTCTTGGTTTAACTAGTGAGCTGCTGTAAAGCTCAAGTAAATATTTCTTAGTTGAAAATACATCTTCCAAATAGTGTGTTGTGTGTTGCTGAACTGTGACTTGGCATCACATTCAAACAGTGAGGGCATCTATATTAATAAGTGGTTGAGTTCCTTCCAGTAAAGGGAATCTCAGTCAATGCCAAATGTGTGTAAACTAGGCCACCTAACACATGTAGTACACTTACAGAAATGTTTTTTTCAGTGCAAAGTATCCTCTAGCATCACGCTTTTCCATTAAAGGGAGTAAAAAATGGTGTTAATATAGGTAGGAAGTCTAATCATGTTTTTGTACTTCTGTTTGCAGCAGAACCAGATTTTGTAAGTTCAGCTACTTTGGAGTTCTAATTGCATTTTAATGTATTGGGGGAGTGGTTCTAGTTGACTTTCCCTTGAGATTTTTTTGTTTTGTTTCAAAAGGAGTAAATGCTTATTCTCATGTCCCTGTGAGGCACAGATTAGCACCTGTGCCTACCAGAGATAAACACTCCCATCTTTGCTGGTGCTGGGTTTGCAGCAGGGAAAGAGAAATCTTTGGAGCAGTGAATGTGATACTTCCCAGGTGTCACAGGTACACCATCTTCATCCTTTTCCTTCTCTGCCTTCGAAACAACTCCCGTGAAGAACATTTAAACTGTGATCACTATCGCCTTTGCTGAGGACTGTGACAACTTCTAATGCTGTATTTTCTCAAAGATTCAGTTACCTTTAGAGCACCCTTTCAGACCAACATTTCTTTGGGGTATGTCCAAGCTTCAGTTGCTGCTATTTTTCTGCATGGAAGCGAAACAGCTTTAAGGCACCTCATTGGAATACTGCCAGCATCACAGCTCTCGCAGCAGGAAACCAGCATGGTCCAAGAGAGTGAAGGAGAGTGGGAATGAGGTGCTACCATGAAGCTCACCTGACTCTTCCTTTCTTCTCTACCTTTAGGCAGACACGCAAAGGCTGGCAGTAACTCGAATGTACCTTTTCATTTGCATTACCTGGGTCTAGTTCATGGAGGTACAAAAAGCAGCAGAAATAGATTAGAACATGTGCTGGCAAATAGTGTCTGTGCCCAGTGGTCACAAAGAATGTGTGTACTTGCTGCCTACTCATGCTGCAGCTCTGCTGTGGCTGCTTGGCAGTGAGTTAAGTTAAACGGTATAGGGAACAATCATGCCTGTCCTTTGCCATCAGGATGTAGCCTTTAAATTACTCAGCTTGTCTGTAACTAAGCTTATTCCCTACTAAGATCTTGTTCTCCAATTCATCTGAATCGTGAGAAGTGTCTTTGAAGGATTAGAGAAATATAGCCCTCTTCTGAGTGTCAGTAATTATCTGTGGAGGCTTCTAATTTAATTACAATCCTGTCTCATCTCAAAATCCTTTTGTGGTCTGATGTTTGTCAAACCAACTAACTAGTTCAGCGATTTGCTTAACGGTGCCAGGGACAAGCTGAGTGTGCTGGACTGCACAGGGTATTGGTCTGAGCAAGCCCAGAGTCTGAAGATGAGCTGTCTTCTTGGTCACTGAATGCCTTCAGTGGCTGTGCCATTCCAAAAAAGCCACTCCTGAAAGTGGTGCGTGCGCACATGAAAGCGAGACGGCAGCTCGGGTGTGAGCTGATAGGAACGTAGTTTGCACCTGGTTAACCGTCTTGGATTACATTGTGTGAACATCCAAGTGTTGGCAGCTCTCCCTACAAATATTCCTCGGGGTGTGTTTGCCTAAGCAGGTAGAGAGCTTTGCTGCTGTTGTCCTCAGTCCCTGCTAATCAAGGAGCAAGAGATTCCCTTGGACTATGATGTTGGCTTGTAAGAGCTCAAATAATTTTATTTTTTTTTTTTTGCCATGGAGTACAGAGTAATTGCTTTGCTAGAGTAATTGAGCCATTTCCAAGTTGTGCTGTATCCCAGGGAGTGCTTATGGATGCTCTAATGCATCACCCACGTGCAGCTGATTCCTGCATTCTGAGACCTCCAGCAGGATGAAGGCTGGCAAGTGGTCAGAGAATAGGAGGGAAATCAGGTGCTAAAGGCAGCTGAGTGCACAATTGTTTTGAATATCCTTCTTGTTCTTACTCTGAGTTATTCTTTTACCTCGTTTTTGAGTGCATACACACACATGCACATATAAATATATATATATACGTGTATACACACACATGGTTATTCATTAATTAAGCTTAGAACATCCCTCAGTGAGGTTTCTCCAAAACAAGCATTTCTAGGTGTAGGCTCTACTGGTTTTTTTTGGTCTACCGATGGATAAGGTTTCTTTCAGAACCCTTCTTAAAGGATCTGATAAATGCCTAAATAATGATTTGAAAGCCATTTCAAATGTACTGTTAAGGTATATGGTACCATCCTCTTGCTTTGGAAGGTAAATTGCATGTAAGTATTTATAAAATAATTGGAAAAAGAAGTTTTTTCTGTCAGGAACATGACGTAAATGCAGAACTTTGATTTTATTTTTATTTTCTTTAAAATAAAAAAAATCATTATAATGGCATCAAAATGTTTCATGTTGAGAATAAAGAAAGATAAGAGTAATGATGTTTTCAAAACAGCTGGCAGACATTTATTTCTATGTGGGAGTGAAATTGCAGGAGATTTCCTTTTAGCTAATGGAAATAGTTTCCATGAGGTAGTTTTGAATTAGGCTCTTTTATTTTATTATTTTTTTTTCATTGAAGTGTCCCTAAAAATGCAGGAAAAAAGGCAGTGTGCTAGAAGGCTCAATATTAATGGCAAATTATCTGTTTTAATGGGTAGGATTGAGCTACTGTGCTCTCTCTTGGCCAATGGAATCTTTCCAGGCCAGATGTGAAAAGCCCTCAGCTGTTTATGAAGCAGGATCACTACTCAAAAAGACACACTTGGCATTTAGAAACTGCAGTTCCTGAAGCCTTCTAAGAGGCAAAGGAAGGCTACAAACAGGGCCTCTGCACCTACTGGCCATGGCTGCCTGTTCTTGGAGCTGTCATTAACGTTATTCCTTGCTGGGATCTTTACAAATGTCAAGGCACATATGAGTTCAAAGGAGGAAAAGCTGTCTACATAATTACTGGATTTAAACAAACCCAACCCGAGCTATTTGGAAACTAAAGGCGTAAGGTGCAGCAAGCAGTGAGAATCACTCTCCTCTGCTGAACAGGAGCGTCCCAAGGGCTGCTGGAGCTGGAGCTGCTGCTGTGCCGTGACTTCCCTCGCTGGCTCCCAGGGCAGTGACCACGCTCTGCTGCACTGCCTGCTCTGGGGCACCGTGCAGCTCTGGACAATCACAGGAGCCAGCAGCCCTGTGTGCTCAAGTGGCCAGTTCAGAGTTCTGTATCCGAACATACACGCCTGCGGTGTCCAGATGTGAGCTGGGTCCCAGCTGTGAGGTGTCTGCAGGTGGGAGCTGACAGCAGGGGCTGCAGGCAGGTGTACGAGCCAAGCGTAAGGCACTGGGCTGCTTCCAGCCCTGCACCGGCCGAGCTGCTCACGTGGCTCCTGCGCAGGTTTTGTTGTGTGGCCGTGTTGAAATTGTCTCGGTTTCTGACAACACAGAGTGACCTGGATAGGAGAATAAGAGCGTGGGTGCTGGAGCTGCTGCTGGAAGCGCTGGCTTGGCTCGGCTCCTGCTGGCTCACCTGGTGCTCTGGCTGGAGGCTTCTCTCCCTGAACAGAGCTGCGTGTCAGCTTGAGGTCACTGATGGTACATCCTGCTCGGGGCAAAAACCTACTCTGCATGCCTGAAAGAAGCTCTGACAATAAACCTTTTAAGAGAGTTTATTATGAAAACACAGCGTTACTAATACCCCGAAAACAGTGGATTTGGATCAATTTGAAATGTGGCATCCTTATCAGCCTTAAAAGCTTGAATAAATTACAAATATGCAGAACCCATCTGTACTGAAACTTGTTGATTGGATCTGTCATTTCTCTTTGGAGAGCACAAAATAATTTAATTTGGGCTATTTTTGGTCCCAGTTCTGAGCTTCACCATGATCTCTATACTGTCATAAATCTAGGGCCTGGCAGTCCTATTTCGTGCTGTCTTACTGTCAGTACTCTGCAAAGGCTGAATTCTGGGGGGTTGGCCAAGCTTTCCTCTGTGCACCTACAGTCACAGTTGGTGGTATAATGCTCCCCTGTGCTCATGCTGCTTTTTCTGGCTCACTTGAGAGCAGACACTGCATAGCTGGGACTTCTACTTGGCCCCCAAATGCCACTTGGCCATCATCTTTGAGCTCCTAGAGGAAATCTCCAAAGTCATTGTATGTAGGACATCTTATGCATCTTTTAGGCAGCCACTTGTGATTGTCTAATCCAGATAACTCCTCTGATCTGGAGAACTTAGCTTTCAGAAGAAAAAAATACACTCCCAAGGGTAAGGAAAAGAAATGTTACAGTGCTTCAAGCCTGTGACTTGACACTTGAACAGAATTATTTAAAAATCCACTGAATTAATAATGGCCAGGTCATTAGTCTTGACTCATTAAATCATTCTTGATGTCTCTGAAATCACAAATATAGATGACTGTGAGCACTGCTGCGTCAAAGTCCTGGAAGGCTGCTTGGCCAAATACATGTTTTTTTCTGAATAAAGGTGGGACCTGCAGCATGATATTCTGTCTTCCTCTCAGGTGCTGCCTTTCTTTCTATCAGTTTTCATTTTTGAAAAAGGCATCTTGATTGCAAAGATTTCTCCAGTTGCAATAAGAAAAAACAGAGGATGATTTATGGTTTTTTGGGAATATTGTACCAATATAGGGAAGAGGAGAACCATTCTGCCCACTTGTCAGAGGGGCAGGCACCCATTCTTTTGCTTTACATTTGTCTTGAGGTGTTTGCTGACTTGGAGTGGCACCAGTGCTTTAACTTTACAGCTGACTGTGACCCAATTCCTTTATCATACTGAGCAAAGAAGGGGCAGTTCAGAAATTCCTAAGTGCTCAGAGGAAGATGAGTCTTGGCTAGGAGCAAACTGGAAGCAGATTAGAGCAGGAGTAACTTCTTTCAGTTACTTCCCAACCTTGTGACAAACGTTTCTGATGGCACCTTGGCTCCTGTGGTTTGCTGTGCTGGCGGGAGCATAGATCCTTTTCCCTTCTCTGACCAGAGAGCATGGAAGTTTCCCCCTGCACGACTCTACTTTGCAAGGAAGCTGAATTGCATGATTGACACTGATTTTCTTTAATCATGTTGTAGTTTCCAGAGTCCTGGAGAACTGAAGCGTCCTCTGCTGTGGATTGCTCCTGAAAATTTTACCTGCTGTAGAAGTTTCTAGTTTTGCTTGAGGCCTTCTAAACAGGTCTTCCTCCCAGCCTGAATCTCAGAATGCTTTAGGCTGGAGACTGTCGAGTCCTACTCCCATGCTCAAACCAGGGTCACCTGCATGAACAGTCAAGTTTGAGTATCTCCAGGAACGGAGCCACTGCAACCTCTTTCAGGCTGTGGCTACCCTTAGTGTAAAAAAAGCTTATATTTGAACAGAATTTACTTTACTTTGGTTTATATCTGTTTCATCTTGTCCATTTATTGGCCACCAGATCAGAGTCTGTCTTCTACACCTCCCTCATGAGGTGCATACACACGTTGTTAAGATCTCCCTGAGCCTTCTCTTCTCCAGGCTGAAGAGTCCAAGCTCTCAGAGCCTCTCTGTGTGTGTCAGGTGCTTCAGTGCCTTAAACACACCTGACCTTTAGCTGGACCCGCTCCAGGACATCCGTGTGTTCCTCGCAGTCTCATTTGCATTGAAGGCCTGGCTGAGTTTAATGTGGTTTGTTTTCTGGGCTCCTAACCCCCTTAACGATCATCTTTCTGCCTGTGGGTAGCAGAGCAACTGGTATCACATCTGAAGCTTTATCTGTCAAGTGCTTTCTTTGGCAAGGCAGGTGGGGAGATTACATTTTCTGAAAACACAAAGCAGAAGCAAATTTTTCCTGCCTTAATCTGAGGGCCAGAATTTGCTGACAGTTGGATCACTGCAGGATTCCCAAGTTGCTTCCTATTGATCAGCTGAGCACAGAGCTGGAGAGGAAGCTTTGAGAAGCCAAGACAGGTCAGAGTTGCTTAATTGCAGCAGATATTGTAGCTGATGGTTCATTGGTGACATGTTTGGTGCCTAAATCTCTGAAACAGTGTTTGATTCTTTTAGGGTGTGAATTGCACGGTGTAGGATATTTTGTTTGTTTGTGGTGGGGTTTTGTGGCCTCTTGCTGCATGTTTCTGCACTTGCAAAGCTTGCCAGTGGGACGTGGGGTGTGAGCATCTCATCAGCACTGCTTTTGTTTTTCCGAGAGTAATGTCAGATACCAGCTGGACCACGGCCTCAGGCTTGGTGCACATGTGGGAGGGATCTGGTTGTACAAATAGTTTATGCAAAGGTGAAGCCTTGCCTGAAGTATCCTTAGAAAGCACTGAGGCTGTGCGCTCTTCAATCAGGCCTTGTGTGTGGTTTCTGCACCATGTACAGACTCATTCAGTTCCCCTATTTATAGCACTCCACAAGTAACAAGTCGTAGCACAGAAGGGACGTGCCATATTGGGCACAGCAGCCTACAGTTTTGTGCTGCAAGACTCCAATGATTAATCCCAGAAATCCATGTGAGAGGCCAGTGTGCTTGTTAGAATGAGCCCTTGTGAGTAAATTCCCTGGATAACCCCGTTTAACCACGACATCCCTTGGTTGTGAATATCTTTTCTTGTTGCTCAGCCTGTTGTGCTCAAAGGGTTTTGAGCTAACAATTTTGTTACACAATTTAAAGCATTGCCATTAAAACAGAGCTTTCTCCTGGAAACACTGGTCTCGACTACTTTCTTCTTGACAAAGCACCCGAGGCAGAAGACTTTGGGAGTTCCTTGACACAGACTCTGGAAGTAGATAGGAATGCTGGGAGGAAAGGGGTTTTGGCACTCACTAACTCTGTGTGCTCTCTGTGGCAGGCAGGCACATTACCTACATTCCTGCTCTGTTTTCCTCTCCTATAAAACCTAAATACGAGGGGGTTGTGTGGGTTGCTAAGTGCTGTCTGTAAGATAATCAAAAGGAAAACAGAGCTGGGCAGTAGACCAAAAACATTGCTTCAAGTACCTTACAAGGGCCACAGAAAGAGTTTGAACTCTGCTGCAGGTTGGAATTTCCTGACTCCCTGCATAGCTCTGATTCACAATCTCAGAGCCCTGTGCTGGGAGTGTCTTAGGGGGTTTTTCACTGATTTCCTGTTTTAAATGGATTGATGTTAGAAACCCATGCAGTTCACACACTGTGTGGTTCTAGATCATCATAGTGCTGGAATGAGCAAAGGTGCTCATGTTTTGTCTCATGACATGCAGTGTATTCCAGGCCAGGCTGGCTGTGGTCCTGGGCAACCCGACCTAACTGGTGGCATCCCTGCCTGTGGCAGGAGGTTGGAGCCAGGGGAGCTTTAAGGTCCATTCCAACCCAACCCGTTCTGTGATGATTCTGTGGTAAGCCAGCAGCTGACAGAAGGATCTCAGGTCATGCTCTGCACTCTAATGGGGTTTCTTCAGTGAGTGAAGCTGTTTGCAGTGCTCTGCAGGAGTCCTTCCTGCTCTGTGAACCTCGCTTGGCTAGGACAAGAAAAATGCTGGTGGATCCTTCTGAAGTGACTTAAGAAGCTGTCTTTCTTTGTTTATGGCAGTCTTCTATCTTTAAAGCAGGGCTGGTGAAATAAAATGAGTGTATGAACCTCGGCTCTTTATAAACCAGGGTGGGAAACAAAATTTAAACCTTTCATCAGCAGTTAGTGCTCAGTTGTTTGGCTCTGTGTTGGAGAACTTAGGGTGAAGCTAGGCAGCTTGTTCCTTGCCTTCTGCAGCAGCAGAGAGCATGGGGGCAGAAATGAGATTGCCAGTATCCCAAAGGGCCCCCACTAATTCTTCTCTGAGTGTTTGCCCACAGCCATCAGGAAGGAATTGGGTTTAAATGCAGAGCAGCAGAACACCCTCTAGTCATGTGTCTCTGCCTTCTCTGTTTGTTGAAGTCAAATGTCTATATTTGGCACATCCTAGGCTGTTGTCATGGAAATGGTTGTATTGACACATCCACAGCAGAGCAGCTTTGTTCTGTACAGGAGGATCAGAAGGACGGTGGGTGAGAAAGGAAGAGGCCTCAGCATTCAGGCATACTTAATATTTGTTCTTCAGCTCCTTCGCTCCAGTTGGAAGGCACAGAGCTGTTGAATGAGTTGTTCTGAGCTGATATTGAAAGAATTGTGCAGGACAATAGCCAATGCTTGGCCACAGAGCATCACTGAACATCACAGTAGTTAGGATCCCCAGATACAATAGCTGCCTCCTATGCAGCTGGTGTGCTACTGATTAGCAGCAGTGCAGAGCAGTAACAGCTCAGCTCCGTCTTTTTTACCCTATATTTCTAGTTCCTGGGAGATTTTGTGTGTACCTACTATTTTGAAAATGATAGGAAAGAAGACTTCTCTATTTGAACATTGTAGCTGGAAATGTCGGGGACTGCAACCAGCTGTTTCCCACTGACCACAGAGAAAAGAGGAGTATTTGAAGAGTTAATAAAGGTGAACTTAGAGACAAGAAATGAGTAATATTGGCAGGTTTCATTCCTAGTGTCCTTTCTGCTGCTGCCAGGCCACCCTGCATTTTCCCCAAGGTTAACACCGTTAACCATGTCCACAAGTGTGCCACACAGAGAAGGGGAAGGAATAGAAGGAAGAATGTTGGGTGTGTTTGCCTCAGATCAGAGTATTTTCACAGCCTGTTCCTACAGGGAGCTTCTCAGCTTCATGCCAAGAAGAGTCAGAAGATAAGGAACTTCAGAGCAGCGGGGGAAGCCGCATCTCGCATCTCGGAACTGAGCTCTGCAGGGTTCTTTCCTCTAGTGCCTGGATCTGTGGGAGGAGTTCCTCCCCCTCCTGTGCATCTTGAACGTGGGGGGAGGTTATTTCAGTGCTTTTCACCAGGCATTTGGTGGGTTTTATTTCCCTGTTAAACGTGCACATAGAGGCTGGTACGTGCTTAGTAAAAGCCACGCTGTTTCTAATGCAGTCTGTGTGTCCAGCATGGTCCCAAAGTCACCACAGTCTCACTGCAGACAGGGAAGCTCTTTTCTGGCTGCATTGACAAAAAGCTCCACTTCTCACCATGGCCCTCACAGATTAGGCAGGATGCAAATAAAGGGAGCTCCTGTCCCTGAAGCACAGCTGAACCACGCACTCCAGGCCCACCTGTAGGAAGGCAGGGCAGGACTTGCACTGCATCCACTACTTTTAGGTGTTTCGATGGATTCCATCTTTCCAGGTTTGAGGAACGTTTGTTCATTTATCAATTCCCCAATGGATTCCATCTTTCCAGGTTTCAGGAATGTTTGTTCACTTATCAATTCCCCGATACTGTCGTATATGAGCAATACATATAAGGGTCATAAAAAGTATTTGTAATTAGTGCTTCCCAAACACCAAGCTTTCTAATTGTTCATTGCTTATTTGAATTTTAAAAATATAGTTAAGCAGAATAAAAAAGGTTGATTTTCTTTTTTAAGGTTTGATGCAATAGTCTGTTTCCTGGTGCTTTTATTTTGTATATGTAGGAAGGGAACTGGATCGGAAGGATTTTCATTTTCTGTAGAAATTTGCAATGTTAAGAACATCTTCTTAATATTTTATCTGCTTATATCTTTGCCAGCTGTTCTGCCTGAGAAAGCTGCTGCTCCCTTCGGGGTTCTGTGGCCCTAGCATAAACTGGTCACCCTGTAAATACTGACAGATTAGAATTACAGAACCTGTACTGTGCCTGGTGTTCAAAGCAGAAGCACCAACAGCAGTGACTGGTAACTTACTGTTTATCTTTGATAAAGCCAAATACTGAAAGATGTTCTGTAAACTTGGCCTTTGTGACAAGTGAAAAGAAAGATGATTAAGATTTATAATTAGATGCTATTACCTAATTATTATTAGATGACATTATTTTTTATTAAATAAAGTGCATCTTAATTTCTTCTCCTTCCCAGGAAGGGAGTTCTCTTGAATAGTGACAGCATATCTGTATTGCTGCTCTGGGCACAGTGGGTGGAAGCCTTGGATGGCTTTTGTCTGCAGGATGTGGTTATGGTTGAATAATGGAATAAACAAAATATAGAGTATAATTAGAACAAGTTCCCAGGCAGCTTTTCATGTTAGAAATTGGGGAAGACCTTAAGAAGAAATATTTTCTTTAAAAGCCGTTTTTACATACATTTTCTTAGAGCAAAAGGACTTTTGCAGATAACCCTAACCTGAAGTAATCTTTCCAGATCAAGGAACTTCAACCAGGGAAGAAGTGTTGGTTGCTTTCAGTTGATCTCTCTGGTGAACTTTTTCTTTTTGTATCTCATGGTGGCAATATAGAGAAAACAAAAGTGTTCTTTTTTGATTGGGACCATCTCTGAGGCAAATGTCAAGCGACAGCACAGCAGAAAAGGTGAAGGAATCACTGGAAACTTTGATATAAATTCTGTTGAGCTGTACGTTGCCTTTGGTAACAAATGAAGGCAGTTGGCAAGCTAACCTTTTTATAAAGATAACAAAGGTATAGAACTGCTGTCCTTATCTGGCTTCTTCCAGTGGAAGCAGAGATAGAAATCTCTCCTGACACCACAGTGGAAAATCTGATGTGGTGCAGAAGCAGAAAATGCCAAATGCAAAGATGTCATCATGCCCATTGTAGGATGCCAACTTGGCTAATACAGGAAGTCCAACTCTATTATTTAGCAGCATGAGGTGTTTCACACACAGGTTCCTCTGCCCAGGCAAAACCTGCTCAGTTCCACCCTGCAGCTCCCCAGTTCCACAGTGTGTTCACCCTGGTAGCTGTGCATCCAGCAGGCAGGTGTTTGGTGGCTGCAGGTATGGCAGGCATCCTGAGTTGTTCAGAAACATCTCCATCAGCCAGAACTTCGGGGTCGGGCAGCCTGTTCATGAGGAGCAATATAAAGCTTTGTAATCAGCTTTACATAAGCAATTAGTTATGGTTAAAACAGGCAAATGTTTTACTGTTTTGTTTTGGCGTGACCTTCCCTGGCTTCTGAGTAAGAGATTGACGTATTCTGCAGCGCCCATGGCTTGGGACATGAGTGAGAGAGTGGCATGTGGTGTCTGGTTGGTATTTCTGATGAGCAGTTGGATGTGCAGATGATGCTAGCAAATGCTGAGTGTGTTGATATTTTCAGGTAGGTGACCTCTGGGCTACTCTGGGTGTGTAAGAGTAACGCGTCCTGGATCTTTGTCAGGGTTATGTTCTCCCCTGCATATCCAAAGTCTGCTCCTTCATTTGTGCTCCCAGTCTGCCTACTGTGGATTTGCAGGTGTGAACCCAGCTTGTTGAACACAATGATTTCTTCATCCTGCCACCCATACATCACCAGTTTCAATCAGCTCTGTTCCCCTCCCAAACTTTCTCCATTCTTGCTTTCTCATTTCTAAACACCATTTCATGTGCTCCTAATGCCACCTGTCATTTTGGTTTGATTTCTTAAGGCATGTGGGAAGAAATCCTTGAATTTTACTGGGCTCATGAAAGCTTTTGATATAGAGATGTGTTCTCTCTGTTCTCCAGAAACCTCCACCTCTGTTGGAGGCACCTTAAACTCTGTGTAGGTCATCCTGTAATAAACCTATGGCTTGGCTGCAGGGTTTGGACTTGGATCACCTTTCAGCACTGCCACTGGCCTCTGCTCCATGAACAGCATGAGGCCGTGCCCTCTCCTGCCGTGTCCCCGTAGCTCCTGCAGATTCAGGGTTAGCTAAACTCTCCAGAAGGTGGAACTGAGGTTTGCTGGATGGAGGTCATCAGACCTTTGTCAGCACAGAGGTGGTGCGTGCTCAGAGTGGATCCAGTCCTTGTGTTTTACAGCTTTCAGGGTAACCTGCTCCTAGCTGACTTCAATTAGCTTCTACTTTTCCAAAGGGAAACCTTAGAAGTGTGCCTGGAATTAAAATGTAGATATTCCAGTGGGTCTTATTCTGCTTGTACTGCCGTGAACTGAAATCACCTCCTGCAAGAAAGAACAGTATGCAGGTGAGAAGATGTTATCTTAAGGAAAGCTTCCAAAACAGTTGCATAATATAAAGTGACATTGAAAATTAAAAGCTAATTTGCCTGCAAAGTTAGCTGTGACTCACTAGACCTTGCTCTGCTCAACTCTTGAAACTATCTAAAATAGTGATTTTCACATCAGGTGTCTCAGTCACATTCTGAGAGCCTCATGCTCTGGAAGGGGATTGTGTAATTAGCTCTTCTTATGACGGATTAAATCTATTTTCCTCCTTCATCTGCTGAATACAGTTGTTGATAAGTAGCAGTTGTGATACACACTACATAAGCTGGGAGCGTCTCTTATCTGCACTCACTTTCTTCTATATGCACTGTTACTTTGCATAAAACTATTCATGCTATCTTTGATATTCTACTTTGAATCTAATTTTTATGTCTTTGCCTTTATTTAGACTTATAACCACAGGAAGTAGACCCAAATTAGCTGTTTGATACATGCATGTCCTGGCTTTCAAGGAAAAGCATTTGAAATTGGTGACTTGCTCTGTGAACAAGAAATTAGTGTGAGCTATCAGGAAAATAAATTAGCTGCATTTCAGTGCACAGAAATGAAGACTTTTTTGTGGCATCAACAGGAAATACCAGTGGTTTACAGTGGGCAGCTTCTCAGTGTTATTTTAATGCAAATAGGCATGAGCTAATTGGTCGAGGTAGAGGGAGCTCCTAATCGGAATGTATAAAGAAGAGGCAAACATGCAGAAGGAAACCTTCCAGTAGAGCACTTTTCCACTCGGGATGGAATGTTAGCTAGACTATACCTGTAGCACAGCTTTGGCCTGCTTCCAGTGAAGAATTTTGTAATACATAGATTTGATGGTCAGTCAGTACTTTTGCAGTTAATGCCAATTTACGACTTAAAATAATCTTACCTCTGCTTTGTGCCAGCTGTTGCTTGGGAGACTGGGTCAAGCGAGGACACACCAACACAAGCACGAGGTTTGTGTGACCCAGCAAGGGTTTTGTGACCAGGATGGGAATGTCTCTCCACCACTGGAGATGTCTCTCTGTCTCGTGCCCCACCTTGAGTGGACATGCCCGCTATCAGGCTGGCACAGCTGCCTCTGTCCCTCCTGCAGTCTCCAGGCAGAGCCGTTCTGACTTCTGGCAGAGCTCATGCAGAAAGGAATTCAGGGAGTGGTGGCTACCCATTTCACACTTGATGAGGCACTAAATACAGGAGGCAGCACACAAAGCTGTAAGTTCCTGTGGGAGACTGTGCTTCATTTATATTGATGCTATTTTCTGATGTCAGACAAAAACTGTGTCTCATGCCTAAAAGGAAGCATCCACTTATGGGTTGAATAATTGGAGGTTTATTAGTGGTAACAGGAGATAGATTGATGCACTGGGAATTCAATTCTGCCCATTTGTCTCGTATTCCTTTGCTGGACTTCCACATTTTTGTGCATTCTCTCCGCAACAGACTCTGAGATAGTGAAAAATATGGGGTTTGGTTTTGGGATAAATATGGGGTTTGGTTTTGGGATGATTTTGTGTCTGAAAAGATAAGACTTTTAATGTCATGTTTCATGTAATTTCTTCAAAATTGTCAATTAGCCCTTACAAATTAAGGAATTATCTACTCTGGCCTTTCATGTTGCCACAGGAAGGACATAGCTCAGCCCCTGGGGTCATGAGCCAGTGAATGGCTGTCTTAGGTGCACTTTAGCTAGATCACAAAGACTACCACTTGCCATGGAAAATCTTCTGGTATTTCCTGGCAGCTGGCCACTAGTCAAGGCCTTGAGCTAGATAGCTTAGAAGCTTTAAGTAGAATGAAGTTGGATGAATCTGGCCCTAATCCCTGTTCACCCCAATGTTTTCATCTGTGGTCTGGCAGCATTAGTTACTGTGCGTGCTGAGGCTGAGGTCTTGCTCATTAATACTGAAAGAGATTGAAGACTGTTATTTTCCATGCGTGGCCTTCCACAGGTTCCAGCAATCTGGAGACTGAAGGACTTCAGGAGCTCTTGATAGGGTGGTGGATCTCTGTGTTAGGTTGTGTCTGTGCTGGGAGGAGGTTCTGTCCCTCTCACTGGTTGTGTTGTATGGCCTTGGCTGGTGGGAGAGACAAACCCACCTGGGGATGTGTAACCCTTCCCGTGACACTTGCCAGGAACAGGAGTGGGACTGGAGCTGCTGAGGGGAGCCCACGTTTGGAGCAGAATCTATTCCATCTGTGACGGAGAACATACGGAATGCCTTGCCTTCTGTGCGTACTCGGCACGTCAGGCATCAACGCTTGGTTGTGTTCGTGCTCTTGCTTTGTTTTGAGACCGTGGGCTGCCTGGGCTCAGCCCTGGGATGAGAGAGGGACAGCAGGAGGGCTGCAGAGGGCACTGGGCAGGCAGAAATGGGCATCAGAACTTTCATTGCAAATGGGATTTTTTTGTCTGAGCAAGAACAACAGTCTTTGGTGCCTGTTTTTATAGATGCCAGCTGAACTCTTGAATAATTCCATGCAGTTCTGCTTTCAGGGGAAGAGGAATGTTTAATGATAATGTCTCCTACCTGAGGACCTGAATTTAGAGCATCTCTAAAATCTTAGCTTGATGCCTAATATGGAATACAGAAAAGGGCTGTAATTCCTGAGCCCAGAGCAGAGATGAAAGAAGCTAGAAGCATTAGTCTCGTAAGCATGTGTGACAGCTTTTTCTATTTTATTAATGTTTACTTTAGAAACAAAGATGTACTAGCTCAGTTTGCTCATTTTCTGAGACTAATTTATGTTCTGAGTTCAGTCATACTATTTTCCTTACTGCTATGGAATTTGGTTGTATAAACAATGAAAGAAAGATCCAGAAGGTTGATCTGGAGAGAGGCATAATTTATGGAAGGAGGAAACCCTGTGAGATATCTTATCACACCAGTTTTCAGTAGTAGAAGTGAGCTGCTCAGCCCTTTTGTCCAGATGTCGTGGTAGACAGACCTCCAGAACTCTGGCTGCAAGAGTTGCAGAAAACAGAGTTAATCACTTTGGCACCTGGCAAGCTAATTTACTACTTGACTCTGAAAAATAGGGAGCATGGGACTCTTTATGCAAAGTATAATTAGGAAGAAATATCTATAATGAAGTAAAAAATTAATCAGCTAACTCAAACCTGAATTAAATGAATATTTTTGAGCAAATGCCACAGACCAAATGCATTGTTCAAACATTTCAGGAAGTGTAATATAAATAAAAGGCTCTTCTTTTGAGGAAATTTCATTACTGCATACAAAATCCATGTAACCCAAGGTGACAAATACCACTTCTGTTTTCCCCCACCTTTTTGAAGAAACTGTTCACTATGAAAGCACTTTATTTTTCATTACATGTTGTTGTACTGTGACCTAAGAAGAGTTAAGGGCACAAGAACATGAGAAGTTCCGGACCCAGTTTGTACATCACAGAGGGAGTTACTTTAAATTTAGGAATTGGACAAGCTGTGTAAACTACTTCTGCATTTTTGGTTTTGGTTATTTGGTAGGTTTGCTTGGATTGCACAAAAATTGTTCCAAGTTCTGTCTTGCTCCCATCTGTTCTTGGCTCTGGTCAACTTCGCTAGGAGCAGAGAAATGTGCAGTCAGATTCTGCTTGTGCACAGCACATCACCGCAGCGAGCTTAAGGTTGGTTCTTAACTCAAATTAAATAAATATTTAATTTACTTTAAATAAAAAAGGCAAGATTCCCCTGTTTGTATTTTACCTGTGAGCCTCAAACACTTCTCAGTGCCATGTTTCAGGATAAAGGGCAATGTCTGTCTGCCTTGGGTCCGTGATTGCCTGGCTTTTATTCCTGACAAGGATGGCTAACTGGAAGAAGAAAGCACTGCACTTGAGTTTAGGTTAAAACACTCTTATCAGCTGATTGTGTTTTACAACTGCAGAGTATAATTGATATATCCAGGCACTGTAACATTACCACTGACCAAAATTAACAGTAACCTGACCTGAATAAAGATTAGGAAAATTTGGGGCTTGTAACTTGTGGTTTTACAACAGAGTTTCAAAACATGATTAAACAAAGATACCTCCAATGTCTGAGGTGGTAATGAAGGTTTGAAATGTGATCATCTGCTGAAAACATTAGTGGATTTCTTCATGTGCAGTACATATTAATCTGCAACATATCACCATCCCGTGACAGTGTTAGGTCTGTAAAATTAACCAGGAGAATATTATCTTCTAATTAAAAAAGATCAGACCTTTCTCATTGAAAGGGCTACAAGGATGCAGCTCTCAGAGGCAGAGCAAGAGCAGGTAGCTTTTTTTGCTGTGACTACTGCAGGGTCACAGTTAGGTCTGGTACCATTTATGGAAGAGTCAGTGGGTCAGTTTTTCAGGTGGATAAGGAAGCTTTATTTAGCCATTTTATGTGGAGCCTGCTCACTGTCAGCCCTACCCTCAGGAACAAGTGTCCACATCAAGATAAACACAGATGGGGGGTTCTTCTCGTCAGACTCCAGAGGACGTTTTACGATTCTCCCCAAGAGGTTCCTTCCTAAATAGGACTAAAGAGCTTCAAGCTCCTGTAGACAGCTCAGAAAGGCTTCTGCTTTTGCTCCACCTGCTCTCTAAATAGATGATGAACACTTTAAAGGATTTGGCAGCCTATGAATGTTTCTCAAGTGCTTACTTCCCATTGGAGCTGAAGGTGCTGCGTGGGGACGTGCTCTCGCTAACCTTGAATTGAAGGGATCACAGCAGGAACATGAACTAACTCATTTTACTTCTTTGTGTTCTGTAGGAATTCCCTGTGCCTGTGGCTAAGCAGCAGCTTGTTGGCTCTGTTTCCTGTCTTGCCTTTTATCTTTTCATCCAGATTCACCCTCTTTCATTTTTAAGTGTTTTGGGTTTGATTCCTGAAAGGGAAAGAAAGGCCTCTCTGATGAAAGAGGTAGGCATGACCATCCTTTTAAGAGAGGAGAAAGAAAAAGTGAAGTATTGTGTGGCATGAGTGAGCATTTGCTGAAGAACATATGATTCAGTGGCACCAAGTATTCATGGTTTTATTGTGAAGCAGAATGAAATTCCCAGTGGTCACAGTTCAGAGCAAGAGCAGCCCTGATAGGAATGTGGTTTTTTTCTGAGAGTTTTGCTACATGAATAAATTCAGTTTGCATAATGGAGTGAGGAATACCTCTTTTTTTAACTGACCTCTTTTTGGCTTCTCAGCTTCTTTCACTGTCTGCTAGCCAGAGACAAGTCCTATCAGAAATCCCCACAGTTCTTTGCCCCTTTCATTCTCCAGCCACCTAGAAATCACTTGCTATTTATGGATTAGTGCTGGGAAGAAGTTATCTGGGGAACTTGAGTGTAAGAGGGTGCATTTCAAACTAACCTCTGGATCATGATGTATACTTGTATATTGTCCAAAACTACCAAAATCTGTTCTTATATCCCAGGTAATGTGCAGAGAGCAGAAACAGTGTTGGCAAATACAGTATAACCAAAATATAATCAGATTTATGGCAATTCCACTGGAATTCTGGGGTAAAATCAGAATTTGTATTTTAACATCTGTAGATATACTAGAACATGTGTTTCAGGAAGAAAGCAACCAGCCATTTTAAACTGGATTCTGATTCCTGCACTAATTCCTCAAGCTTTCAAGAATCATACCTGATAAATAATGAGGGAGAAGACTATGGAACTATGCTGATCACTCCTCTACTATTGGTGTTGTGTCCCCCATCCTGTCTGTGTTTCCCCTGGCCTTGGTCTTTTGCTGAGGCACAGAAACAGAGAGAAGGAGAATACCATGTTTGAGACCATATCTTATCTTCTGAACATTTGATAAACGTTTAGTTTTCTTGCTTTGTTCTTTTTTCCCTCTGGAAAGCTTATTAGTTGATCATGTTTCAATCCATTTGCCAAGACCAGTTCCTTGGCACATTTCAGATGTGCCAAAGAAAAATACATTCTCTCATCACTCTTTGCTTAGTACCAATCTTTAATCTGGTGAGCAACCCTTTACTACACAGCATTTTCCATGAGATGGTAATTTACCTCTTGAGTCACTTATTACTTTTTCCTTCTTGTAATGTATGCCTTGGCTCTTACCTTTGGCAGTTTCAATCTGCAGTGTTGTTCTGCAGCCAGAATGTTTTCATCCTGTGCTGGGTGACCGGTGGTTCTTGTAGAGATTCTTGAGAGAAGTGCTTCAGAACCCGAGTTCACCACTGCGTGTCCAACCCCAGGCACTGTCTGTGCCTCCTGAGCTGGTCAGCAAGTGCAGTCCAAACTCATAGTGCTGCTTAGCATGTTTTCCTTTGGATTCACCAGATGAGGTGGCTCTGTAAGGCATAGAATCAGATTTATCGTGAGGATTTGAGGTGGTTTTGTTACTCTGGAAATTACACACGGAATGTAGGTCATGATTTTGCAGAGAAAAAAATGGGTCAAAAGTCTTGCTGGAACAGTGAGGGTCCCCTGGTGCTGGAGGTATGCAGAACTGATATATCCTTTGCATGCCTATCGTGGGATCTGCAGCTCTCATGCACACAAAGTGTGAGGAGATTGGGGGTTATAACTGGAAGCCCTGACCCTGTGCTGTCCATACCCAACACACTCGATGGCCTTAGGGCAAGTCTGTGATGCACAAGGAATGTGGGTTTGCTGCCAAGTGTTATAAAATGCAGAGATGACAGCTCTGTTCCACAGAACACGGTGTAGAAGGATGCAGAGACATCTTTTACATGATGCTGGTGTCCTCCTTTTGGGCAAAAAGACAACATGGACTAGGAAATCCAGTGCTAAAGGTGGCTGAAGGGTTTTATTGTCTTAAATATAAACTTGTATCTTGCCT
>VWPU01013073.1:0-29448 GCA_013398955.1 Callaeas wilsoni | reverse complement strand
GGCCGGGCCGGGCCGGGCCGCGCTGAGCCGGCTGCCCGCCGCAGGCTGATGGCGCAGGGCGCCGACGTGTCGGGGCTGTTCCCGGAGATGGTGAAGGCGGGCGCGGTGTCGGACGTGGTGCAGAAGAAGCTCGTGTCGTTCTACGTGCGCGCCCAGGCCCCGCGGCAGCCGCAGCTGGCGCTGCTCGCCGTCAACTCGCTGCGCAAGGACTGCGCCCACCCCAGCCCGGCCGTGCGGGGGCTCGCCCTGCGCACCATGTGCGGCCTCAGGTGCGGCGGGGCCCGGGCGGGGCGGGGGCGGTGCCGGGCCGCGGTGCCCCGCTGATGCCCGGCCTGCCCTCCCGCAGGATGGCCGGCATCCAGGAGTACCTGCAGCAGCCCATCGTGAACGGGCTGCGGGACAAGGCGTCCTACGTGCGCAGGGCGGCCGTGCTGGGCTGTGCCAAGATGGTGAAGCTGCAGGGGGACTGCGAAGTGGGTGAGTGGCTGGTGGCCGTGGGGCTGGTGGCCGTGGGGCTGAGGGTGGTGGCCATGGGGCTGGGGGTGGTAGCCCTGGGGCTGGTGGCCGTGGGGCTGGAGACACGCAGCTGCTGTGCTCATGATGCACGCTCAGCCTTTAGGACTGTCCCAGGGTCCCTGTGCTGCCGCTGTGTTGTCGTGGCTGCAGGAGAAAGGGGAGGGTGGTTAATGAAAGACTGAGAGAATTGGGCTTGTTCAGCCTGGAGAAGAGAGGGCTCCAGGGAGACCTTATTGTGGCCTTCCAGTACCTGAAGGGAGCCTGCAAGAGAGCTGGAGAGGGACTTTGGAGAAGGGCGTGGAGTGACCGGACAAGGGCGAATGGCTTCAAACTAAAAGAGAGCAAGTTTAGAATATTGGGAAGAAATTGTTCCCTGTGAGAGGAGGAGGCCCTGTCACAGAGTGCCCAGAGCAGCTGTGGCTGCCCCTGGATCCCTGGAAGTGTCCAAGGCCAGGCTGGACAGGGCTTGGAGCAGCCTGGGATGGTGGAAAGTGTCCCTGCCATGGCAGGGGTGGGACTGGATGAACTTTAAGGTCCATTCCAACCCTTAACATCCTGAGATTCAGTGATTCAATGATTTTGTTCCATCTCCAGTCTCTGATCAGCCAGGGGCCACTCTGTCCCACACAGGCCCTCAGGATAAAGCTGTGCTAAGGGCAGGTGTTCCTGTAGAGCTTGAAGTTTGGTTGATCCCTTCTCGCAGTTCAAGCCATGTTTTTTTTGTGATAAAAACTCACATTCAGTGATTAAACTGCAGTGTACCAACAGAACTTGATGGCAGGACCTCTGTGCTTTGCAGATGGTGCTCTGGTGAACGAGCTCTACAGTTTGCTCCGTGACCAGGATCCCATTGTGGTCGTGAACTGTCTGAGGGCTTTGGAAGAGATCTTGAAGAAGGAGGGAGGTGTTGTCATCAACAAACCCATTGCCCATCATCTCCTCAACAGGTTCGGGTTTTTTTGTATTAAGGTGGTGCTGGAAGCTTCTCTTGTTCTTGTGTTTTCTATGCAGAGAGGCAGTTTCTGGGTGGACATAACCTTCTCTGACCTCTTGTTGGGCACCCAGAGATGGAGGTGGCCATCCTAAGATAAACTAAACCACTTTAGGCTAAGGTGTCAAGAGAAATGTGGGGTGCCCTGCTCTTCCAGGGAGTCTTTGCCTCAGCTGGTGGTTTGGTTTGTAATTGTAGGTTAATGTGATTAGACTTCTGGGATTTTTTTAGTGATAATACACAGGATGTATTATGTTATAATGCACACATATACACAGGTATGTTCTAGTGTGTCTCTCCATATCCTTTGAAAGATATGTTATTTAACCACTGCTCGAAGACATCAGTTTTTCTGCAGGTAGTTCTACGTGATCTGGGAACAAAGGGGTGTTGTTCTGCCCAGAGTTCTTGTCAGTGCTGCTGCCTGGTGTAAACACCAGCAGAAGTGCACACGACTGATACCGAGTTAATAACTGGGCAGTTCCATTGGGATAAAACTGTGGGATCCACTTGGATTGGAACAGAGGCCGTGAGGAAGTCGGAGGCCGAGGCCTCTGCTCTGCACAGCAGAGGTGCTGCTGCCCTCCCTGACTCGTGCCCCCTGTGCTCCCGGCAGGATGCCTGACCTGGACCAGTGGGGGCAGAGCGAGGTGCTCACCTTCCTGCTGCGCTACAAGCCCCGCAGCGAGGAGGAGCTCTTCGACATCCTCAACCTGCTCGATGGCTACCTCAAGAGCAGCAGCCCCAGCGTGGTGATGGCAGCCACCAAGCTGTTCCTGGTGCTGGCCAGGGAGTACCCAGATGTGCAGGCAGATGTGCTGGTGCGGGTGAAGGGCCCGCTGCTGTCTGCCTGCACCTCGGAGAGCAGGGAGCTCTGCTTCACCGCGCTCTGCCACGTGCGCCAGATCCTCAGGAGCCTGCCCGGCCACTTCAGCAGCCACTACAAAAAGTTCTTCTGCTCCTATTCGGAGCCCCACTACATCAAATGCCAGAAGATGGAGGTGCTGTGTGAGCTGGTGAACGACGAAAACGTGCAGCAGGTGCTGGAGGAGCTGAAGGGTTACTGCACTGATGTGTCGGTGGAGCTGGCGCAGGGAGCGATCTTTGCCATCGGTGAGAGCTGTGCCTTGGCTTGGCTGCAGCCCTGGACCTTTCAGGGGGGCTGTTCTCTGCTGAAGGGGGTCTGGGCAAGCACCAAACCACTGCTCTGTGCTGCAGTGGCACAGAGACCAGCCTCCCCAGGAGGGTTTTGTCTCAGAGTGTTTCTGAGGCGCTGATTATTTCAGAAGTCCTGGCATTGAGCTGCTTCAGGTTGTGCAGAAAGTCCTTGAATCTCGTGCTTTGAGGAGATGCTCTAAAGAAAATGTGTCATTTCATCTTGTTAATGAGCCTTACAGTGAAGCTGTGCGGGGGGTGGAGGAGCTCTAACACCTGCTTGTTCTTTGAGTTGTGGTGGGGGCAGAATTAAGGGGATAGTTTTGGTTTTGTGAGCTTTAAAAACTGGTGACTTATTACAGTATTCATAAGGAGAAAGCTGGGGATGACAGAATGCTTTTTTTAATGTATTACATTTAAGGAAAGTTCAGAAATCTTCTGAGGCATGGCCTCGAAAAAAGGAGCATGTCCCTGGTGTGGAGAGCAAGCTCATTTGGCCACACTTTCAGAAATGGTAGTCAGGAAGGAAAGGAGAGAGACTGCTTCTTTGAAAGCCAGTTTGTGATGAGTAGCTGGCCTCATGATTCCTGTTTCACTCTGATAAAAGGTTGTTTTTTATGTCTTTTTGACATCCTTGCAGCCAATATTGCCAGGACATACACAGAGCAGTGTGTGGGAATTCTGACAGAGCTTCTGGGGCTTCAGCAGGAACACATCACCTCAGGTAACCACTGCAGGCTGCTGCCTGGTTTATGCTCTCAGGAGGTGCCCTTGCTGGGCTCGTGATCCCAAACCCAAGGCCCTCAAAGGCACTTGGCTTTACATTTAATTGGCACCTTCAGGTGGAAGTTTTCCAGGTGGGTTGAGGGGTATAAAGTGTGTTCCTTCTGCAGGAACTGCTCTCTGTGGGAAAGGGGGAGATGGTTGTAGCTGTGTTCATGGCTCTTTCTGGCTGTCACCTGCTGACTCAGGGAGTGAGGGGCTCAGCAGAGACATTTTACTGTCTGCTTGAGGGCCAAGATGATTAATAGATCTTTTAAATCTGTGATTTCGGTTTCTCATATAATAGTCTGATTCAGTTGTACCCACGCTTCCTTTTTTCTCCTCTGCCCTCAGATCCACCTTCACATCACTGCTGTTCCTGCTGCTCTCTTTTAACTGGTCTTGCTCTCAGATTTGAAAACCACACACTTGCACTCAGCTGTTGAATTCGATCTCAGGAGCTGTTGGTGTTTCTGAGTGGGCAGCAAAACCTTTAAAGTTTTGACCTAAAGTTCACAAGCCTCATTTCGAATCGGGGTCAGTTTTAATTTGTCACTCTAACCTCATGTGTCTGAAGCATCATGAGTCAGAGGCTTTTTAGAGGCTGGCAGTGGCCAGAAGAGAGGCTGCTCTCCAGCAGCCAGAGGAACAATCTGAAGTCTGAGTGCTTTATTTTAGACCTGGTGCAGCTTTGCTCTGACAAGTGCAGTGTTACGGGATTGGGAAGGAGGGTGCCCCAAATCACAGTCACAGGGCACTGACCTTCCTGGCTGAGATTTGCAGAGTGCCCTGAGTGGAGGGGTTTGAAATGATTTTTTTTTCTCCCTCAGTGGTTTCTGTAACTCTTGGGGGATGCTGATAGCTTGTTTTCCTGGCAGCTGTGGTCCGTGCTTTCCGGGACCTGGCCTGGCTGTGTCCCCAGTGCACGGATGCCGTGTGCCAGGCACTGCCTGGCTGTGAGGACACCATCCAGGACAGCGAGGTGAGGGGGCAGCGCTTGGGCTCGGGTGGGCAGGGGCCGTTCAGCTTTCCTTTGCCTTGAGATTGGGGCAAAAATGAGAAATCCTCAGATTTGTTCTCTCAGCGTGCTCATTTCATGCCGTCACGTGGCACACAGCCGCTGTTTGCTGGTGTTCCTGTGCTTCCTTCAGGGCAAGCAAGCGCTGATCTGGCTCCTGGGCACACATGGGGAGAAGATCCCCAACGCTCCCTACGTCTTGGAGGACTTTGTGGAGAGCGTGAAGTCAGAGACGTTCCCAGCAGTGAAGATGGAGCTCCTGACGGCGCTGGTGCGGCTGTTCCTGGCCCGTCCCGCCGAGTGCCAGGACATGCTGGGCAGGCTGCTCTTCTACTGCATAGGTGGGGTCCCTCTGTCCTCACGGGCTTTCAGGGACCCGGTCTGGCTGTGTCCCCAGGGCGTGGAGGCTGTGTCAGCATCCTGGCTCTGAGGAGGCCAGCCAGGCTGGCAGGGTGAGGTGGTTTCATGCCTTAGGCTGCTGCCTGGCCCCTGGCTGGCTGGTGAGCGTGGAATTACAGAGTCATGGAATCACAGGATGGTTTGGGTGAGAAGGGACCTTAAAGGTCATCTAGTTCCACCCCCTGCCATGGGCAGGGACACCTTCCACTGTCCCAGGTTGCTCCAAGCCCCGTCCAGCCTGGCCTTGGACACTTCCAGGGACCCAGGGGCAGCCACAGCTTTTCTGGGTACCCTGTCCCAGGACCTCACCAGCCTCACAGGGAGGAATTCCTTCCCAATATCCCATCTATCCGTGCCCTCTGCTCGTTTAAAACCATTCCCCCTTGTCCTTTCGCTATCTGCCTGTAAGCTGGCTTGCATTGTATCCCTGAAAGTCTGTTTTTAATAACTAAGTGTTAGTACTCTGGGGAAATGTGGCTGATAGAATTCTCCATAAATTGCATCTCTGGTTCCCAGAGGAGGAGCTGGACATGGCCGTCCGAGACCGTGGATTGTTCTACTATCGCCTTCTGCAGTCTGGGCTGGAGGAGGTGAAGCGGGTCCTGTGTAGCCCCAAGTCTGACCCCTCCCTGGGGCTCCTGGGGGACCAGACCAGGCAGCCTGTCAATGCCTGGGCTTTGGAGTTCAACACTCTGGCCACAGTTTACGGCAGAGAACGCTGGGCGCTCGCCACCGCTCAGCAGCCTGTGGAACCCCCTTACTCCTGCTCTCCTTGTGCTGCCTCCAGGAGCAGAGACACAGGTAACCTGCCTCACCTTCCTCTGGGATCCATTCTCCCTTGCCAGTAATCACAGGATCCCAGAGTGGTTTGGGTGGGAAGGGACCTTGAAATTCCTCTCGTTCCACCCCCTGCCATGGGCAGGGACACCTTCCACTATCCCAGGCTGCTCCCCAGTCCCCATCCAGCCTGGCCTTGGACAATTCCAGGGACCCAGGGGCAGCCACAGCTGCTGTGGGCCGCCAGGATGTTCTCCCGTGGGTGTGTTTGGAAGGTCAGAGTGCTTTGGGAATGCTGACTTGGTGTTCTGACCACCGTGTGCAGTGCGTGGCTGGTCACTCACTAGCCCAGGGGATGCTGCTGATGGCACTGGGATTCCAGCCTTCCTCTGCTCCATCAAATGGGCTTTGTGGGACTGGGAGCTGCATCTCATGTGCGTTTGTGCTTTCATTTCAGAGTCGCTGGTTTCTGAAGGGAATAAGGAAGTCCTCGAGGTTCATCCTGATACTCTGATGTCTGAAGGGAATAAAGAAGTCCTCAAGGCTCATCCTGATACTCTGATGTCTGAAGGGAATAAAGAAGTCGTCAAGGCTCATCCTGATGCAGGCAGCCTGAGCTTGATTCCTGATGTTTCCCTGACTGCAGAACAGTTTGAGAAGACGTGGCTGAGCCTGGAGACGAGCTGCCAGCTCTCTCTGCCCTGGTGTGGGCCCGTCCATGCCGACACCATCCAGACAGCCCTTCGTGTTGTCCACATCCAGACCATTGCCATGAGCAAAGCTGGAGCCCAGCCCTGGAAAGCTTATCTGAGTGCCCAGGATGACTCAGGCTGCCTCTTCCTCACAGAGCTCCTGCTTGAGGCAGCAGGTTCAGAGCTGCAGGTTTTGGTGAAGCAAAATGAAGCAAAGCCAGAGGCACTGCAGTCCTTCATCTCAGCCTTGAGGATGGTCCTGGAGGCAGTGGCTGGACTGGAGTCTTGACTGGTCCCTGCTCCCAGCAGGATGCATGCTCAGGACACAGGAAGAGTTGATTTCTCTGGCTTCTTTTGCCATGGCCAGTGGTGGTTTGGAAGTTTTAAACCGCAGAGTGTTGGCAGCCCCTCCCTGGGCCTGGAAAGCCCAGGTGGTGTGGGGGAAGCTGCAGCTGGGGCTGGGGAATGGGGCAGGGTGAAGGGTCTGCCTTCTCTCCGGGCTGGGGAAAGGACAGGGTCACTCTGGTGTGAGTCACAGGACTGGTGGCATCAGCGGTGGTTGTCACAACCACGAACGTCACTGATGGAACCAGAATTGAGCAGGATTCAGGGGTGTGTTTTGGAGAGGTTTTTATCCTGAGAATTATAAATAATGAAAAAAAAAACCCCACCATCAGAGGCACCAAGACTCTGCCACTTATCTCGCATTAAGAAGAACAGTGCAGTGAAGAGAGAATATTTCATTCTTGGCTTCTTTTGCATTTGTTTTAATTTGCTGTCTGATTTCAGTGGTAGCTTCACTTAGGGATGAACAGAGCTCTGCTGTGCCGGGGGAGGCTGGGCAGGGTACATCCTGCTCACTGGAACCAGCATGTTCCACTTCATGAGACAGGCACGGGTCTTTAGTTGAAATGTGTTACCAAGGTGGAGAATTGCCCTTTCTGAAGTTCCCCGCAGCTCCCTGTGCTCCTTACCAGGCTCCTTGATTGAGGGTGAGGTACACAGTGAGATTGACCTAACAGGGCTTTAGGGTACTCTGTGAAGAGCACAAGCTTCTTTTAACCCTATTCTGCAAGATTTCTTGTAATTTTTGATTTCTTTAAATGACTTGATTGTGCCTTCAGATGGCAGTATGCCTTCCATGCACTTCTCTGAAACCCTGTCACTGTTAAACAGACTTCTGATTTTCCTAATAAAAATGTGAATCATTCTCAGCTGATTTCTGGAGTTTCTTGTTCCTTCAAGCCTCAGGACTGCGGATGGAGCGATCTGGTCACTGCTGTGGGTCAGGGCAGATCTGCAGCCCAGCTCCTGCCTCTGTGTCCAACAGGGCTTTTCCCTCTGACCTTCCCTGAAGCAAAGATTTAAGGAGCAACTGGGCAATAATTAATCTCAGTCTCAAATGCCAAATTGCTGTAAAGGGTGAAGCTGCAGGTGAACTCAAAGGCAGCTCGTGAGTCAGCTGTAGCAGGCTCCTGTTAAGTTTCCACAGCTGGGTTGTGTCTCTGTCCTTAGGGAGAGCTGCACTGGAGCATTGGCATTACGCAGTTTGCAGGAGAAAATAGCTGATAACTTGTTGGCAATCCATCGTTTACTCTGCTGTGGCTACACCAAGTCTGGGCTCTGTCTGGGAAGGGACTTGGAGCCTCTTTTATCCAGAGTCCTTTCTTGAGGAATGAACAGGTCAGCAGACTCCAATAACTTCTAAATATTTATTTCAGCTAATCTTAACAGAAATGACTTAATTTGGAACTAAACCATGCCCATGGCTGTGTGTAGCCCCAGGCTTTGCTAAACAAAGTCCTACTGGAGTCAGCACCAAACTTCCCTTCTGCTTCTCTGTCTGAGGGTTTAATTCCTTAGCTCAGGAGCTCAGCTTGCCCCTTGAGTGAGGATCAAGATAACGGCTGATGGGCCATAAAAAAGCAGTTTTACAGACCCCACTCGGTGTTCTCCCAGGGGAAGGGATGAAATCCATCTGGGAGATGGTTGCAGTGGGTGTTGGGTCGCTCATCCTGCCCTCTGTGTCCTTCTCTTCCTGCCAGTCCCTTTACACCTGCCTCGGATTCTTTCTCTGAAACACATGCACAGGAGGGTTTGGTTTGTTTTCAGGAGAGCTTGGACAGCTGAGAGAAAGGGCTGTACTACTTTCCAGAGGAAAACTTGGGCTTTTCTTTGATGTGACTGGAGAAAAGCTGTTGTGCTTCTTCCAGACACTGCAAGCAGAACCCGACACAAAGCAATGTGTAAAAGAGATTCTTCATCACTACAAGTGAAAATAGTAAAGTTTGTTGTTATCAATTGGTTTTTCTCCTTGAGTTTCTCTTAAATTTAGCCATAAAAGTGGGCTTCACTCTTGCTCAAGGCCTTCAGGTTAGTGCTTGGTGCTGCAGACTCAGCAGGTGAGTATTTGTTTTAAAAGCGTTTCCATTAGTTATTCTAAAGGCCACCCTTCCTCTCAGGTGACTCCAAGGCTTATTTCTGCAAAATTAGCATTTGATATTTTAAACTAAGAGTGATTAGCAGACCTTTGCCTTTTAGCTACTGAATACAGGAATCCTGGAGCTGCTCTGTACCTCATCTGCAAGAAAACACGGAAGGGGACACATTGAATGGCCCAAGTGAGTCCAAGTGACAGTCAGGGAGAGAATCAGGCTTGGTTCAATGAGTCTGAAGCCTTTGTGCAACACACCAGGTATTGGAAATATGGAAGATGTGATTCTCATATCTTCTGGGGGTTTTTTTTGGGTTGAGAATTGTTGCATTTAGCTTTCCCCACTTCAGCACGCAGAGAAGATGGATGGCCTTCCAGAATTGTGCTCTCTGCCTCCTCTTCCCACCTGGGAATGGCCTCCCCTTTTCCTATGGGGTTTTTCAAGTGTTACAGAGCGAGAGAGGTGAATCAGGCTGGCATCATTCATTTGACTTCTGTAGTCTGCTGCAGTCAGATGTGATCCTCCCTCTTGGCAAAAGCCATGAGATGTGGGGAATGGTGGCTGGAAGAGTTGACCTGAAGCACATGGATGGTTTTTCTCTGGAAGTCGTACAGTCCAGGGCAGTAATGCCTGTTTGGGTGTCAGCATCTACCTGAAGGATTTCTTCAAAATATTTTACAGCTGATGTGGAAAACAGACGAAAACTTCCATCCCTGGAAGTGTCCAAGGCCGGGTTGGACGGGGCTTGGAGCAACCTAGGATAGTGAAAGGTGTCCCTGCCCATTGAGATGAGCTTTAAGGTCCCTTGCAACTCAAACCATTCTGGGATTCTATGTTAAAAGCGTGAAGGGGAACTGTGGATTTTCCATGCTGTTTTGTGGACTCTTCCAGTCACATCCCAGGTTTGAAGCCCTCCTGGTGAAGCACAGCCCCTTGGGATGTGGATGCTCCACAGCTGCCCCCCGTGCTCAGCCCTGGCAGTGATGGCTGGACATGGTGCTGAAGGAACTGGGGTGGTGGGGGGCTCACACTGGTGTCCATCACGTCCCCACCCTTGTCCTCAGTGCTGCCCACCCCGTGCCAAGTGGGGCTGCTTTGAACAGAGGGCGCGAGGGCCCCGTGCCGTGTGTTCTGTTGTGCTGTTTGACCAGGATTATCTGCTACGCACTAATTTCCTTTAGGGCTGTGATGAAGTCAGAAAACCACAGCCAGCGCTCCCCCGGCGGTGCCTTCCGCTGTGGATCACTTGACATGTCCCTTCCCAGGAGGGCCAGGCCAGGCACACTCCAGCTCCGGCACCATGGACCAGAGGGGGATCCTGCTACAGAACCTGGAAAGGGCCCAAGGCAAGAAGCTCAGCCGAGGAGAGTTTGCAGAGGAGTTTTTGGTGAGTTCGCTCAAGGCTCGGCTCAGTGCTTCAGCTCCTTTCAGAGGGAATCGCTCGGTCACTTCTCAAACATGTGACAGTGAGATTTTCCAGTTTTATAGCAGACACCCAGGAGTTAACTGGGCTAAGAGGAATGTGAAGACATGAGAGGAATTTAATAGTTTGCATTTGAACCGTTTGCTTTTTAACTAATTACCCGAGTGCTTCCTGTTTTCTGCTTGGCGAATGCACTTGTCGGGACATGGTTTCACTTTGCCTGGTAACAGAACTGGGGGAAAAAGGACAAATATGGAGCCTCTGGCCCTGGTGACACAACTGAGGATACAGGGAGGCATCTGGAGCCTCTGCCCATTGCAGTCTGTTAGACCTGTGGCACACGAGTTCCTGCCAGGGATCTCCGGTTTCTCCTTGGCTTGGCTTTGTTTCCATAGAGCGCAGGTTGCCCAAGGCAGCTGTGGTTGCCCCATCCCTGGAAGTGTTCAGTGGCCAGGGCTTGGAGCAACCTGGGATAGTGGCAGGTGTCCCTGCCCATGGCCGGGGCTGGAATGAGATGGGCTTTAAGGTCCCTTCCCACCCAAACCATTCTGGGATCTGGGATGTATCTGCTCTACATCCAGCAGTGCTCCTGGCCCCTCCTGGAAACTACTTTCTTGTTCCCTCAAGGCAAAAGCTGCAAAAAATGCTGATGGCTCCCACCACTCCCCGTGCTCTGTGTTGCCCTGAATTTGTGAGCTCTCTGATACATTTTTTGGTTTGGGTGCCAGGGGTGAGGCTCAGATGCCAACGCACGATCTCATGGCCAAAGCTGGTGGCTGGAGGTGGCTCTTGGTGTATCAGCTGGAGGCAGGTGGCTCTCTGACAGTCTGCCTGAGCTGCTCTGAGAGGCAATGACATTGCCCAGCTTTAACAGACGTAGGGAAGGGTAAAACTGGTGCCTCTGTGAGATTGCCTCTGTGAGATCTGAGATGTGTCAAACACTGGACTGACCCTGGCAGTGGGCTCCGGGTTACTGAGGGGTCCCCACAAGCCCCAGCCCTGCTCTGCTGTACCAGCAAAATCTGGCACTTCAAACACTTCAAACAAGCTGAGTGCTGGGTTTCCAGGTGTCTGGGGTGGAGGGAAGTGATTAATCTGAGCCTGCAGTGACACTCTGTTGTTCCATGGAACAAAGTGCTGTCACAGCCTGCTGAGTTTCCCCTCTCTGCCGGGGTGTCTGTGCGTGTGCGGCCGTGGGCTCTGAGCCCCGGTGCTCAGGCTGGCTCCAGCAGCCTCATGCATTCATTTCTGATCAAAGTGGCAGTCGGAAATGGTCAAGGCTGCGTTTTCTCTTGTGTGGGATAAGATCTTCTCAGAGTGACCTGATTTGTGGCTACTTTTGCAAGGCAGTGGCCTCACCAGGCCATCGTGTTGTCCTGTGTGTCCAAACATGACAGAAATATTCAGTGCCATTCCTCCTGCCCTCTCCTTGTGGGACCAAGAATTTGTATGTGCAAATTGTGCTGATTTTTCTGTAAATGACAGGGGTTTTGTTAGAGTCCCTTTTTCTGTCTGTGCAGTCTCACAGCTGCACACTGACCAGGCTCCCCAGGGAACGGGCACGGCCCCAAGGCTGCTCCAGGAGCGTTTGGACAACGCTCTCAGGCACAGAGTAGGATTTTGGGATGTCTGTGCAAGGCCAGGAGTTGGACTCAATGATTCTCATGGGTCCCTTGTAGCCCAGGATAATCCATGATTCTGTGATTCCCACTTGCTTTTCCCAAGCGGTTTCATGTCAGATTATTCAGGGACAGAAAAGTCAGATGATTCAGGGCCTCGGCTCTGGGAAGACTGGCTTTAGTATGGAGTGATCCCCCTTCCATGAAAGCTTTCCCTGGAAGCTGGGGTGCACTGGAAGGAGGCAGGGGAGGATGTGACCAACACCAGAATTGCTCAGAAGGTTACAGGGATGTGGAGGCTACGAAACCCACTCTGATCCCACCACTTCTATCCCACTCTGTCTGCCCCACATTCTTAATTATTAGAGACTGGACATATGGACTGTCCTGAGCCTCCTGTGCCTCCTCCCTGACTTATTCCATCAGATCTCTGAGATTTAACTCTTAGGGTATTGTGGCTGAATTTAGTGTTTTAAAACTGCAGTTTAACATTAAAAGCCAACAACCTGGACACAAAAATACGATAGAAAAAATACAGCAAGGATGGTGCTTCTGAAGTTGATGGTAACAAACAGTGTGTGCTATTTACAAGCTGGTGGCAGTGAAATAGAATTCTGTGCTTTGCCAGGAGAAAGACGCTTTAACTCTCCGTGAGTGCTGCAGCTTTATCTTGAAAATGAAAGAGATGAGAGATTTGCAGCCCTAAGGGTCTGTCCCAGGACTCCCCCCTTCTCTTTCATCAGTCCATGGAGCCACTCTGCTCCAGTTGCTTGTGCTCCCTCAGTGGCTTGAGCCCCGCTGCTTCCAGCAGCAGATGGGAGCATCTCTACCAAAGTGAGAAAAATCAATAGATTTACCTGTCCTTTCTGGTATCATTTGTTAAAGGCACTTTGACATTGTCACTCCTCTGATCTGGGTGCCATTTGTACTGAGAGTGGCTCCCCTGGGCCTCGCTCACTTGTGAGGGCGATGCTTTGTGTCACTTCACAAGCCAACGTGTGGGCACTGCCTCAGCACACACTTTCCATCCTTCAGAAGCCTGTGCTGGGGCTCTCAGGTTGTTCTGTCTCTATTCTTGCTCTGAGAAAAGCCACTCAGGAAAGAATTAATGGTGCCGACCTTGCTTTGTGGTAGCAAACGTGACCCCTCGAGACCTTCATGTGCTCTCTAGTAGTGCGCTGGCTGTAGCACGTCTGCTGTAATTTGTTCCACTCTTTTATCACAGAAGCTGAAGAGACAGTCAACAAAGTACAGATCGGATAAAATCTACCCTACAGCAGCGTCTGAGCAGCCAGAGAATGTCAAGAAGAACAGATACAAGGACATCTTACCTTGTAGGTTGGAAATGGCACATGTTCCTCCTCAGCCTTTTGTTTTTCTCGCTTTTCTTTTTCTCATCCTCTGGTGCCTGCCTGCACAGTTGTTGTATGTGAACATCTCACTGCTGTCTGTTGGCTTTGAGTCCTGCTGTTCAGATTTAGGGCTTTGGCTGCTGCAGTGCCTGCTCTGGAGGACTTTGGCACATATCAGCACTCTCAGGCACACGGTGGGATTTTGGGGATGTCCTGTGCAGGGACGGGAGTTGGACTCGATGATCCTTGTGGGTCCTATCCGACCCAGGATATTCTGTGATTCTGTGATATTTTCTACGGACAGAAGAACTTCTATTCGCTAGGAAACACATTTTCCAGTGATTAAAACACATTCTCCAGTGATTATGCTTGCAAGCTTTCCGGGTACCATTGCAACCACTTGTCTCCAAAGGCCTTTGGGCAACGATGTCTCCACGATGTACAAAGCAGAGGACAGGCCAACCCTGCTGTGGTTTGTCTTGGCTTGGTGCAGTGGTCTCCAACGGACAGTCTGTCCCAGCATCAGAGCAGACTGTCTCTTGCATCCATTCCAACTCGGAAAAGAAAGTTAATCACAGAATCATTAAGGCTGGAAAACACCTCTAAGATTGAGTCCAACTTTCCAACCGTTGTATCTAACCCCACAGACCTGGTCTGAACCTGGAGTGCGTTTAGGTGGTTTTGGGCTTGGCTTGCTGCATGGTCAGAGGGGATCAGCGTTGCGCTGGGGTGGTGGCAGCACCCGCAGCTCTCCCCCAAAGCCTCTCCCACTCTCCAGAAGGATCTCATCCATCCCCTGTGCGTGAAGGCAGCGGCACATCTGAGCAGGGCTGTGGGAGGTGTGGGAGGGACACCAGCTGCCTGCACAGCCGCCCACCCGCCCTGGATGAGCTCTCTGACATGAGTGCTCCCCCAAAGCACCTTGTGCTGCCCTCCAAGGACTCAGTGACCATGAAGGACAGACACTCACTGCTGCTTCTCCTGCTTTTGCAGTTGACCACAGCAGAGTGGAGTTGTCCCTGATTACATCGGACACAGATTCTCATTACATCAATGCCAACTTCATCAAGGTATTGCCTCTTTTGTGGCGTTTTGTCCTGTAAATGTGTTGTTGGTGCCACCCCGGTGGGTTGTGCCAGGAGGAGCAGGTCGGGGCCTCTGGTGAACCAAAGGGTTCTGCAGCAGTTTCTGGGCCGTGCTCAAGGATAAGTGTTGTAAGAAGATGTGCACAACCATTGAGCCCTCCAGAAACCTGCCCGTGCAGCACAGAGGCACCGGGCTACGGGGCAAGGGACGCGTTTGTGCCAGGGCCGGAGGTGGAACAGTTTGTGGTTCACAGCCCCAACTTCCTCGTCGCCGTTGCTGCCTTTGGTGGGTGACAGTGGTGCAAAATTGCCTGTGGCCAGAGTCACCTGGGCTGAAACCAGTGCAGAGGCAGGAAACCTTGCAGTGCTGCACGGCTGGGGCCCGCTGCTGGGGCGAGCAACGGGACAGGTCAGTGTGGGACAGTGCTCCATCAGCAGCTCCACGTGTTTTGGGCCTGTCCTGGGCCTACAACCCTTCTCTGATTGACTGATTGATAGATGGATAGATAGATAGATAGATAGATAGATAGATAGATAGACGGATGGACAGATAGACAGATAGATAGGAGGTTGCCTTCATTCTCCATGACAGTGCCCCAGGGGTCTTCTGCAGAAGAAAAGGACTTCCCAATGGGATCACGGTTTGTTCTGTGGCCACATCACCTCCAAGCTCCCAGAGGCACTTTAAGAACTGGTGCTGGTCTCTGGGAGCAGATCTCAGCTCAACCCAAGCTCCCTGGCTTGGCCCTGCCTTTGGTTTGCACACCACTGCTTGAGTTAATGTACGTGCCCAAAATTCAACTACATAAAAGTCCTTCTAAATCCTTAATGGGCTCACTGATAGAAGTAAATTCAGAGAGAGGAATGACTTTATTTCTGCTACTGAGCTATGCACAGATGTGTCCATGTCTGGTTTGAATGTTCCAGGGTGTCTATGGGCCAAGAGCATACATTGCAACCCAGGGTCCTCTCCCCACTACTGTCATTGACTTTTGGAGGATGATTTGGGAGTATGAAGTCCAGGTAAGGTGCAGAGTTATATTTAAATATAAAGTTTGTATGTCCTTTTTTTTTTTTTAAGAAAAGTTGTCCTTACAGCCCAAGTCCTTTGTGAGCCAGTGGGAGTGTGAGGGTTTCACTCCAGATGCTGTGTGTGTGTCCCAGGTCTCTCCTGTCAGCCTCCTGCCACTCGAGCCAAGGCAGGAGGCTGCTGGTGGCCGTCCCTGCCTTTGGGCTCTGGCTGGGGAGGTCCCCGTGCCAGGCTGTGGGTGATGTCCCAGTGGGACTCGCCTGGCAGCTGGGGCTTGGGGGAAGGCAGCCCACAGATCTTCATCGTCACCGATAAATACCCGCAGGAGATGAGTTTAATTTTGCTGCCTGGATAAGAAACTCGTGTTCAGACTTTTCTAATGAACCTTCTTGCTGCAGGTTGTGGTCATGGCTTGCATGGAGTTCGAAATGGGGAAGGTGAGTAGCGTGTCGCAGATGGCCTCTGCTGTGACAGTGCTAGAGCAGGGTGAGACATGCAGATTTTTATTAAATCCCATTAGCGACAGCGAGTTTCTGTTTGATAGGAGCTGTTTTCTGGGTCTCCAGCTGCAAATGGTCCTGTGGGAGATGCCCCTGCCCATGGCAGGGAGTGAAATGAGATGATCTTTAAGGTCCCTTCTAACCAAACCTGTCCCGATTCCATGAAATTCTTTAGCCATTTCCAGTAGCATAGGGAATCTCTCTGGAAAGGGAAAACCAGCAGTGGCAGCTCCAAGGAAGGGGAGGCTGGAGCTGGACAGCAGCAAGAGCTGAGACTCTTCCCATTGCGAATTTTGTCCTGAAAAGTGAAGGAGGAGACAGCACAGCTGGGCCAGCGGGGAATAACCAAACACATCCTGCTTGTCCCAACAGAAGAAGTGTGAGCGGTACTGGGCGGAGGTGGACGGCTCCCCCCTGCACTGTGGCCCTTTCTCCATCACCTGTGTGAGTGCAGCCGCCTCAGCACCCTGTCCCAGCCCGGGGCACCCACAGAAAATGTGACTCTGACTCCTTCTTCTGCAGGAGGCTGAGGAGAAGAGGAATGAGTATGTGATCAGAACTTTAAAGGTGACCCTGAACGAGGTAAGGAGGAAAGGTCAAGGTAGATAATGCACTTGGGCCAGTTTTGTTACATAAATAATATATTAAAATATGGTACATTTTGTGCAGAAAATTTTACGTTGCTCAGGCTGCTGAATTAGATTTGACAGCAGTTAAGGGAACAAAAAAAGTAAAAATTTCATTAACTCAGACCTCAGTTTCTGAAGCTGTTTGTCAGTCATGGCAAATCAGACTCTGGGTAAGTGAGGCCAAGAATGTCATAAAACAGCTCCTGCAGCAAAACCAGCTGCAAACTGCTCCTGTGCCCTTTGCCTGCCGATGCAGGTGGGAGCTGGGGATGGAGCAGGAATCCAGCTTCCCCTGCCATGCCGACATCCCAGACCCTGCCACTGCTCTTCTCCTGCAGGCAACCCGCACCATCTACCACTTCCACTACAAAAACTGGCCGGACCACCACGTGCCCTCATCCATCGAGCCCATCCTGGAGCTCATCAGGGACATTCGCTGCTACCAGCCCAATGACGGGGTCCCTGTCTGCGTCCACTGCAGGTGGGTGACCTGGCTGCCAGCAGGGAAGGGCTGCTGGCCCCCACACCCCCACGCTCCCATGTCCCGAGGCGTCACAGGGCAGGGAAGCTGGCCAAGCCCACAGCCAAGCTCCTCCTGTAGGGAGCCCTAAGGCAAAGGGCTCCTCTGAGGACAGCCAGCACGGCCAGGGGGCAGGGAAGGAGGCAGCAGCAGGCCAGCAATAGAATCACAGAATCACGGAATTGTGTGGGTTGGAAAAGTCCGTTGAGATGGTCGGGTTCAACCACTCGCCCAGCACTGCCAAGGCCACCACACGTCCTCAAGTGCCACACCTACACGTCTTTTCAATGGTGACTTCACCACTGCCCTGGGCAGCCTGTGCCAGTGCTCAGCAAGGCTTTCGGTGTAGAAATTTTCCTTAATATGCAATCTAAACCTCCCCTGGGGCAACCTGAGGCCATTTCCTCTTTCCCTGTCCCTTGTTAGCCAGGAGAAGAGACCGACACACGGCTGGCTACCCCGTCCTGTCAGGGAGTTGTGAGAGTGGGAAGGTCTGGGTCAGAGCCCAGCAGCACCGGGCATGTCCGTGTGTGGCTGCTCCCCACCGCAGGACCGCGGGCTGTTCTCAGGGGATGAGCTGTGCCTCCCAACCCTTGCAGCAGGGCCCTGCGTGGGTGAAGCTGCAGCATCCTGTGGGTCTGCACCTTCTGCTGTGTGGGACGGGAGGGTCACAGGTGCCTGTGGGTCTTCTCCAAATATCCTTGTCAGAAAACGCAGCGTGCCCAGCCTCTGACCTGTGGCTGTCGTTGCAGTGCTGGCTGCGGCAGAACCGGCGTCATCTGCGCCATCGACTACACCCAGAAGCTGCTGAAGGATGGGGTGAGTGCCAGCCCCTCGCTGCCTTCAGTGGCACCTGTACCCCTCTGTCCCTCCCCAGCCTCTCCTCTCCCTTTGCCCCCCTCTGACAGCACTCAGATGGATTTCAGGCGGATGGGAGCTCCCCACGGCCTGACCGGAGAACAGGGGTGGCTGAAGTGCTGGCTCCCCGTTCCAGTTTGTGCCACTCCTCTCTCTTTAGACACCAACAGCATCACGCCAGTGGGGCAGAATCCCCCCTCCACTGCTCCCTCTGGCCAGGCCTTCAGCTCACATCTGGCCCTGTGCTGACCTTCACTCTTCAGTACACCTTTACTGTCTGTGTTTGTCTCTCCACACTCACACATCAGACACTCACTGTTTGCAAACCACCGCCCTGCTTTGCTCTGAGTCCCCAGTAATGGTGTACGGGCTGCAGTCCCTGGCCTCTGGGCAGGCGGCTGGGACTCAGAGGAGAGCCTGCTGTCTGCTGTTCTACAGCTCCCTGCGCCCATGCAGCTGGGAAATCAGTGTCATGTCCTTCGTGCTGCCCACAGCTGTTATAAAAAGGGTGTTTTCTGTGGAGTGTGAGACAGGAGGGAGGAGGATGGTTTGTCATAAATAAAATAGCACTTTGAGCAGGCCCTTTGTTAAACAGCCTTGCAGTAGCAGGCCTGGATTTCAGACAGTGCTCTGAACTATGTCATGACATGGAATTAGACCCATCTGTAATTTATATCAGAGAAATCACAGAAATCATGGAAAGGCTTGGGTTGGAAGGATCTTAAAGATCCTCTCTTTCCAGCCTCTGCCACAGGCAGGGACACCTTCCACTATCCCAGGTGGCTCCAAGCCCTGTCCAGCCTGGCCTTTGACACTCCCAGGGATGGGGCAGCCACAGCTTCTCTGGAAATCCTGTGCCAGGGCGTCCCCACCCTCACAGGGAAGAATTCCCGCCCAATATCTAATCTAAATCTCTCCTCTTTTAGTTTAAAACCATTTTGTCTTTTCTCTTTCTCGACAGATTGTTCCAGTGAACTTCAGTGTTTTCAGTCTGATCCAAGAAATGCGCACACAAAGACCTTGCATAGTGCAGACCAAGGTATGTTTGGGGAACATCACCAGCTGGTCCGTGCTGGGACCTCACCTTTTCCCCAGGAAGGTTCACAGCAGGGAAACCCAGAGCAGTGGTGCTGGTGGGAGCTGGGGTGTGGAGACGTTTTGCAAAGTCCCTTTTCTGAACAGAACAATGATTTTGCAGAAATTAATTTGGTAGCTGAGCATTTCCTTGTGGACAGCTGGGACAGTGCTCACAGTGTGATTTATCAAACGCTTACGCTGTGAAACCAGGGACTGTCCAGGCAATAAAGTGGGAACTTTTCTCAGCTGCAACCGACCGAAGAGGAAGCTCAATGCAGAACAGCACTGTTTGCACACCCAAAAACCCCCAAATGCTTCAGTGTGAACCCTATGAGAGTTGTGGCTTCTGCCTCTTCTCAGAATTCGCACCCTGCCAACGGACAGGAAAGGCAGCTTCTCTCGGGGGTGATGCTTGATTGGGAAGAGGTGGCCATTTACAGGTCCCACCAGGGCTGGCTGTCACTTTGTTTTGTCCATCTGTTTTGTTCTTTTTGCCTGTTTTGTCACACAGGAGCAGTATGAGCTGGTTTACGACGCAGTGATCGAGCTCTTCAAAAGGCAGATCCAAGCACTTGATGCCCAGAAAGATTCTGCTGCTTCACAGGTAAAAGTCCAGGACAAACACCCTGCCTCTTGCAGCCTGGGCACTCCAGCTCGGACCTCAATTCCTGCTGCAGACCCAGGATGAATTCCCATATTTTCTGCTCCCCTTGATACCCAAGCTGAGTCTATTTCGAAGTTAACCCATGAGAATCCAGCTCTTCCCCTGAATGTGCAATGCTTATCACAAACAAGACCTAGCTGTTCTTCAGTCTCAAAACAATTTTCTATTTTCTCTATATTCTTATGATTGTTTAATGTCACGAGTGAATAGAAAAGCACAAACTTTCTACAGGAGTGGCAGATTTCCAGAGGGATGTGCCAGTGAAACTTGTCTCCATGGAGTGCTTGCAGGCAACTGAGGGGTTTTCAGACCAGGTTGGGAAGGTCCAGGTTGGGAAGCTTGGGATCACAAGGCAGTGAGGCTGAAAGCTTTACCCCTTGAGTGCTAGTGAGGGAATCAGCACTACAGCCTGTCTGGGGGATGGCACAGGGGGAAATATCTTGTGAAAAAACATGGCAAAGTCTCACAAATCTGTTACACCTCTGAGGAAAAGAAGAAGTGGTCTTGGTATTAAGTTGCATATTAACAGGAATAGCCAAAACATCTCTGCTTGAGGTTTCCTTTGCTCTTGTTGTTCTGTGACGGCTGACATGAGCCTCAGTGGATCAAATCCAGGAAAGTAAATGCATCACAGCAAAGCCTGGAAGGCCACGGTAAGCTCATTTTGTCAGAAACTTTCATCTAAAGAATTGGGAAGAGGATCCTGTGATGGGACTTGTGCCTAGGTTTTGCCATAGGATTTTCAGGATGTTCCAAGCCAGAGCTGAGTGAGAAAAGAACTGGAGAAAGCCATTTTGGACTGGCTAAGGCCAGTCTGTGAGCAAAGGTCGCACAGGGCTGGGTCGACACAAAATGCAGAGGACGTTTCAAGTCAGGATGTGGTTTTGTAGCTCTTGCCCAAACCTCTCGCCCCTCTAAACCTCCCTGTCCTCTGAGGACACTGTGCAGAGCACGGGGATGGCCATGAGCTGGTGTCAGGAACAAAACCAGCACCCAGCTTGCCCAGTGTGGGCTCCTGAAGGCGGAGCGTCTGCCCAGGCTGCGTGCCAGCTGTTTGGCACAGCGGGATGGTTGTAGGGCTGGCCGTACTCTCATTTCAGAAAGGTGCTGGCAGGAGTTGCTCCTCAGGAAGTTCTGACTGCAGTTTTCAGCTCCACCTTGGTGTTTTCAAGTTGGTACTGGTCATTTCCCAAGTGCTCTAGTAATTAGAAGTATTTGGCAAAAATTCCAGCTCCTGAAGCAGCACGTTGGTGTTCTTTGCATTCTGCCTCTTCGCTCTTGTTTGCCAACATTTCCTTTCCCTAGGAAGGAGCAGGGCATCCTGTAGCCAAGCCGGTCCTGACTCCAGTGGAAGACATTTACGGCCTGAGCTTACTCACCTGGTAAGGCCTCAGCACAAGTATCCCTGGTTGGTATGTGCAGCCACCCACACAGTTTCAGAGAGATGAAATTTTTCATGTGTGCTTTGGAACACTTTAGCTCTCGGGATCTGCTGCCTCCCTTGAGTCCCATTTTGACTTCATGTTTCTTCCTAACATAATTTATAGAAACATAAAGGTTGGAGAAGTCTTCTAAGACCACTGAGCACAACCATTAACCCAGCACTGCCAGGTCCAACACTAACCTCTGTCCTCAAGTGCCACATCCTCATGTTTTTTGAATGCTTCCACGGATGGTGTTTCCACCACTTCCCTGGGCAGCCTGTTCCAATGCCTAATTACCTTCTTAGTGATGAATATTTTCCCTAATTTCCTAATAATTCCTGCTCTTCTCACTGCTGTGTCTCAGCCTCTTCCCTGTGTGCCATTATCTATCCCCTTCTTCTGCCCTGGGCTTTGTTTCACGCAGTGTTTCACATATGAACTGAAAACAGTATAAAACAGCATAAAAAAGCCTCATGCACATGGAGACACCGAGGGCTGGGTCATCCCAGTGCTCTGCCTGGCCTGGAATGCCCCCACACTGGTCCCATCTTCCATCTGCACATTCCACTCCAGTGCGCCTTGCTGCAGGAATAGCAATCCTGAGGATCCAACTTCCCAACACCAGCAGCTTCCAAGGGTGGTGGGATCTCTCTGTGGGGGGCACCTTTGGGATTGCAGTGTCTGCTTTCTGTAAATACTTTTGCTTTTTGGTTCAGCTGCTGGCATAAAGGGGCCTCCTCTGTTCACCATATAACAGTGTCGAAATGGAGCAGCGTCCTTCCCTGGGCTCCTCCTGAGGCCGGGCTGGGCTCTGCATTCCTGAGGGAATTGCTCCTGGGAGCAGTGCTGTGGGCTAACATTTTCTGAGCCCTCAATGGCTTTGACTCCACTTTATTGTGCTTTCCTGCAGCTCAGAGCGAGAGGAGCAGGCTCCACACCAACATCTCCCTCCGCAGCAGGACGGGCACCGGCGACAGAGCAAAGCATCCCTGCCCTCGCCGTGTGCCACGGGAGTGCCCCCCATCAGACAGGCCATCTCCTTCGGTGCTTTGAACTTCATCAGCTCCAGGAAGGCGGCTGCTGAAGAGCCCTGGGGTGCTGGGGATGCCCCTCAGAAATGCCGCAGCTGGGAGCTGGACCTGGACCCAAAGGGAGCAGGCGGGAGGGGGCCTGGTTCCAGAGCGCCTCTGGCATGGACTGTATCCACCCCTCTTGGGCTGGGGCAGCGGGGAGAAGACTGGGAATGGGATGCAGGGGATGCCAAGCCTGTTTGGAGTCCACAGCGGCCAAAAGCCAGTCACTCGAGCTTCCAGGATGGATTTTCCCCTGTGGACCTGACCCCCTCCAGGCGAGCAGCAGAAGGCCCCTCAGGCCACAGGAACCAGAGGCAATGCCCTCACCCTTACCTGTGCTCAGCAGAAGACCCCTACTTCTCATCACTCTCCCCAGACGACCCCCTGTCCCCCACATTTTCCTTTCTGGAGGGGCAGGATGAGCTCCTCCCTTCCTGCTCTGCCAGTGCCCCACTGCAGCCCACCACAGCCAGCTCCACATCGTCCCACCAGGCTCCCCTGAATGAGGAGAGGACGTTCCCCTCGGGTGAGTGCTACTGGGACAAGGGGCCATGTGGGACCATGTGGGCTTCTAAGCAGGGGTTCAGAGATGCAGCGAGGCAGGAGTTAGAGCGAGGAATGAATTATTTATTAAATTTACAATACTATATATATATTCTAGTTCCATAAAGTAATTGAACAGTGTTCACACTTCTCCTAGGGTGATTGGTCAAAATCTCAGACAGCCACTTAGAAATGTTTTTTCCTAATATAAGGTACACAAGGTCAGAAGATACCAGATATGAACGCTATTTACAAAAACCCTATCTATTGTTTACATAGCTTACACAGCAAAGGAAAATTTTCACAGAATGAATGCAAGAAGAGAAAATTTCCCTGCTAACAGCATTTCAGTATCCACCGGACCAGGTCACTCTGGACTGGGGCATGCTGGAGAGGGTGGTCAGTGTGGTCGTCTGGTGTCCAGGCAGGGCTGTAGCTGCTCCTCAGGACTGGGCTCTCATGGAAGCTGAGGGAGCAATTGGTTTCATCCTCACACTCTTTTCACCCTGCCTTAAATTTTACCACAAGCATTTTTAGAACAGCGTAATTTTGGTGTTTGCGTTACACAGCTGCTCTGAACCACTGTGTCACCTCAGAACAGCTCTCACAGGGAGGCAGGGACTGGTGCTGACCAATTCTTACACCAAGGTGCTGAAAAAAGCATTCAGAAAGCTCTCAGAAATGGTTTTCTCTCAGGATCTAATTTTCAGGTCAAACCCCACTTTTTGCTGCAGAGTGTCGTGTAGGGGACACTGAAATCTCACTGAGATTGAGAAAACCAGGACTTCAGGGGCCCTGAGCTACCCGATATACGAGGTGACACCCCTGCCAATGGTGGGGGTGTTGGATCTAAATGGTTTTCAAGGTCCCTTCTAACCCAACCCATTCTATGGTTCCATCATTCAGCACAAGTGTTTTCCCCAGATCTGTAGCCTTAAATCCATCACCTGCCATATGAGGAAGGTGGAATTATTCCTCGATCTGGTTAATCCTGGTCCAGTGGGATATTTCGTGTTGTCCACGGCCTTGGCACTTGCTCCACTTTGTCCTGCCCAGGCCCCTCAGCACCCAATGTCACAAAGACACGCTCGCTATCCCGGTGCCCTTGGGAAGTTCTGGGAGTTGCAGCCCAAGCCAAGCAGCAGCGGAACCACCAGCCGTGTGCCTGGCTCTGTGCTGGGTTACACTCATTTTCCCTGTGCAATTGGTGTGAGAGCTATTTGGATGTTTAACCACAGTTTAGAGGTGTCTAACCTCAATCTGCAGCGCGCGGCAGGGCAGGAGCAGCCCCCTCCCCTGCACAGGTCTGCGGTCCCCCTCGTGTCCTGCCATGCCAGTAACCTGCCCGTGTCTCTCCAATCAGCCCCCGTGCCACAGCCAGACGATGATGATGCTCCACCCCTGCCCCAGCGCACCCCCGAGTCCTTCATTGTGGCCAGTGAGCCAGGTAAGTGATGAACAGCATTAAACGTGGGGCTGAGCAGCACGGAGAGCTCATCCAACATCGCTGCGGTTCCGTGGCACCCGGCAGTGCCCGTGCTCCGGCTGCCTGGGATGAGACACGATCTCTCTGGTGTTCAATTGCTTCTAGGACAATTTCCTCAGGCCACTTTGGATTTCCAGCTTCCAGAGAGAAATCCAAATATCGGAACCTCCTGGGAGTGGAGTGGTGAGTCTCACTCCGAGGGGTTTCATGACCATGTGAGACTGAGACCATGTAAGGTAAGCAAGTGGCTTTTTACCTCTTTTCTGGCACTGTTCTATGCCAATCTCCTCGTCACGTTTACTTCTGTGAGAAAGACTCCAGTTTTGGCACTTTGTACTTGCCATAAATTATTTCACAGAATCACAGAATCATGGAATGGTTTGGGCTGGAAGGGACTCTTAAGATAATCCCATTCCACCCCCCTGCCATGGGAAGGGACGCTTTCCACTAGACCAGGTTGCTCCAAGCCCTGTCCAACCCAGCTTTGGGCACTTCCAAAGATTCCAGGGAAGGATTCAATCTCAGGATCTCAATCCTGAGATTTCAGGGCTCAAGATTGGAAAGAAGACGTGGCCTCAGTCCTGCCCCTTCTTATCAACATTTCCTTGCTCCAAACATTATTTTTTGGGATTCTAAGACCAGTACAGGCTAATAAACATATTGCCCCTCATTTAGAAAAGGATAATGAAGACAAGGCATTAGTGTTCTTCTGAGCTTCACACATCCCTGTGGAACCAGCAGGAGCTGAACAAAATTTAGGCATCTCTTGATCATCCCATAGCTGAGTGACAGCTCTGTGAGGTGGAAGAATAAGGCACAAGTCTGTCTTCCTTTACATGAGCGGGGAGGTGCGTGTGGGAGGGTGTTTGCACATCACATCCTTTCCTCATCTTCTCTGGCTTCCTTGTGTGCAAGAAAACAACATTTGGATGAGGGAATTTTAAATACCTGCCTTGTTTTTTGTTTCCAGAGTGTGAAGCTTTGGAGCCCACGAACAGGTATAAGTTTAACGCTGGGATAATCTTTGGAATTAAGACCTGCTTTTTTCTGAAACTGCTTTATTTAGTAAATGTGTTTAGGATCTGTGCTCAGTGCAACGGAAATTGTTGCTAAATGGTTCTGCAACTAAATAGTTCTAACCAGGACTAGACAGTTCTGCAACCAAATGAACTGGTAGTTTTGTATTTCCCAATCAGCTCCTGCCTCATCCTCTACATGAGGACGTTCCTTGCAGCCTCCTCTTTGTCTGCATGTTGTGTGTTTCCTTTGAGACAACTGAGATAAATTGGTTGGTTCTAATATATCTATATATTATTTTAAAGTTAGGTAACCAACTCTTTTATGTTTGCTTTCTCAGAGACAACCCAGGACTGCTCTAATTCTCCTCCTCCGCTTCCTGAAAGAACCCCGGAGTCATTTGTTCTAGCTGAGGCAGCAAGTAAGTGCTGAGCTCTTTTCTCAGGATGTAGCTGAGGTTTTACACTCACACCTAAACCTGTAGGTTTCTGAGAGCGTGGCCCACTTGTTCAAAGCATTACCAGGTAGTGCTTCAGCACTTCCCTGCAGGAGAGTTCAGCAAATACAACTAAAGTAAACACAAGTAGGGAACCTGCAGAATCTTTCTAGAAGTGCTGCATTAGAGGAGATGAAAAGCAGCAAAAAAGCAGTTGGAAAAAAGCAGGAGGATTTGTGAATGACCACTGAAAATGTATATATGATGTATGTTCCCAGGTCTGCAGCCTCCTGCAAGAAATTTCTCAAGTCCTGTGGGTTTGGAGATAAAGGGCTCTGAAACATCATCCAAAGAACTCATGAAATGCTTCAGGAGGAGCAAGGTAAAAGAAACAAAAGAAAAAGTGTGGAAACTGGAGAGGGAGGGAGAAGAGCTCTGGCACAGCTGCTGCTGTCTCACTGCTAACTAGGGGAACAGGGCCTGCTTCCAGACTGCTCGTGTTTAGGGCAAGAAAACAGGAGTAATAAAAATATTCTGGTGTAGAACTGCAAACACACGCCCTGCCTGCCCTGGGAACAGGGTAGCACAGCCCTGCCCGTGCCAGGGGTTATGCCTCAGCCCTCCATCCACCTGGAGTGCCAGCTCCTCTGGGAAAAGCTGCTCCAGTGGAGTCTGAGTCTGTCCGACAAGGACAGAACCATCGGCAGCCTCCTCTTGTTGAGCCTCCTGTTATTATCCTTGTCAGCTTGTACTTTGGGGTGTTATGGTGGAACAGAAAAGCATTTGAGGAAAACAGCAAGAAAAATACAAACTGGAGGCATTTGGGATGACGAGGAAAAAGCCAGAGAGAGTGGCACAAAGTTTGCTTTTATGAAATGTGATACTTGTACATTTACCAGTGAATTCCTTTCATCACAGTAGCTGATCTATTTGTACATGTACATTTATCCCTGTTTTTATACACGTGCATTTACCAGTGAATTCCCTTTACCACAGCTGCTGATCCACTGCTTCCTACATTTTTTTCCAACTAGCCTTTTCGTTTTTCTTTTTTTTTTTTCCTAGAGCTTGAAAATATTGAAAAATGTGAGAAAAAGTAAGTCTTTCAGGTTAATACCTTCACAATGGATTTAAGCAAGTATTTAAATGTGTGGGGTGGAAATACCAAGAACATGAAGTTTTCCAGCGTGAAATTCCCCACACTTTGGAGCAGGACACACAGAGCTGTGCCAGCTGAGCACCTTCTCAACTGGAGAGCTGTAGCTGTTGTAGGAATGTCATAAGGATGCTGTGCTGCCCTTTTGGGACCTTGGGGACAAATTACCAAATTCCTCAGGTCACTCAAACCAGTGTTGCAGGACCCTAAAAATGGGAGATATGGGTGCTGGGAGAATGTGAGCCCCAGCCCGGATTCTGACCAGGCTATTTGGAGCATAAATAAGGAATCTCTCACTAAAATCCCTTTGATCTAAAATTAAAATGCTCATCTTCAATACAGGACTGCTAAAAAGTGTTTCAAGCACTTTGCAGCAAACGTTTTCTCAGCAGACCTTGCTGCAGTAGTAAATCCACTCCTTGTAAAGATGGGATTGCACAAATTAAGGAAGGAATTCTTCCCTGTGAGGGTGGTGAGCCCTGGCACAGGGTGCCCAGAGCAGCTGTGGCTGCCCCTGATCCCTGGGAGTGTCCAAGGCCAGGCTGGGTGGGGCTTGGTGCTGGTTTGATGGTTGGACTTGATGATCTTAAGAGGCCTTTGATGATCTTAAGAGGCCTTTTCCAAGCTAAAGAATTCCATGATTCCACAAGTTCGGCGCTGGAATTACCAGTGACCAATTTGCTCCAGTCTCATTTTTTATTTCTAGGCATCTGCAGTCCATCTTCACTGATGAAATCATCAGAACCTGCCCAAACGAACTCTCCGAGGTCTTTCCTTAACTTTGGTATGTTTTCCTCGTGTTTTGGTAAGAAGAACCTGGTTCTTGGAAGTCTAAATGCCAGGCAGAACACTTACAAACTACAAACATTGCAAATAGTGCTCATTGGGTTTTACACAATTCGTTTTTACACATTTACAACTTTATTCACAACTACAGGATGTTGATTTTCTGTCATATCTTAAAGCTTGGAAAAGATCTGAAATTACCAGTATTTTCAAATCCTGTGTTATTTTAAGGGATTACATAATCAGCATCTATAATATACAGAATTTTTTGCATTAAAAAGATATAATTTCTTCCTAGGCTTCGCAAATCGATTTTCAAAACCTAAAGGACCAAGAAATCCACCCCCAGCATGGAATATTTAGATGCATTTTATAGACTTGGTGTTGCAGATTTGTGAAGTCGTCCCGAAATACTCGGAATGCCCGTCCCAGTGAGGCTTCCATCAAAATAAACACATCCAAAGCTGTTACATGGTATTGGCAGCTCAGGCACTACTTGCATATTCGCTGGATTTAAAACTGGAGTTTTAAAGTAAAGAGTGTAAAAGTCCCAGCAGCTTCCAGTTAATTCACAATGGGGTAGAAGGTAAACCTTGGAATACAAGTTTCATCCCAAGGAGGGACATATTTTTGTTGTGTTTTGGAATGTAATCACTTCAAAAGGATGGCTTTGAGCATCAGCTGATGATGGGACGCAGTGAAGACTACGGAATGATCTGGAAAGCCAACGGAGCAGAGCGAGGTGGATCAAGACCCTCACCTGTGTTTGTAGGTCTACTGTAATCAAAGACACTGCAATGTTTACTTGGACTAAGAGGGAATTAGCATCCCAGATTTTAGAAATAATATAAGCTTTTATTTTTTTCCCCCCTCGTCTGAACAAATCAGAGGATTCATCTGGATTTCTGGGCGATAAGACTGAAGATGGTGACTGATCCCATAGAAACTAAACTGGTGTAACTGGACTGCACAGTTGGCTGACCCAGCTGTTCCTCTGTCTGGGAAGAAATCCCAGAACACCACAACAGCAAGCAAAATTTTATTGTATTTTAAAAACAATGCTGTTTTTAAGGATTTGTGATTCTCCAGCACAGAATTTCAGGTGGGAACAGGGAAGACGAGATTTCTAGTCAAATTCCACTGCTGTTTCTATCAGTGGGGAGGGATAAAGATGTTGAAAATTGCTTTATATGATTGTATTCCTGTAAAGACAAGAAAAAAAAACAAAAAACCCGCCAAGAACAACAAAAACCACAAACAAAAACCAACCAAACCAACACAACAGCAAAAAAAACCAAACAATAACCAACCAAACAAAAAAAATCCAGACAAAAAAATCAGGGTGGGACTTGGGGAATTTGGTCAAGAGGAATCTGCTCACCACTGCTGGAATGGAAAACTCAGCTGGTTTAGAGTTGGAGGAATAGCCAATATTGCCTTTTTATTACTGTAGTCACGGGTTTTCTTAACACTAGAAAACAGTGAAAGCCTTTACCCAAATTATATTCCTTTTTCTCCCAGGCTGGACGGGGTTTGGAGGAATCTGCTGTAGTGGAACGTGGCCCAGCCCCTGGCAGGATTCAACGATTTTATTCCATCCTCCTGCCATGGGCAGGGATGGCCTCCTTAGCGATGGCTCGCTCCAACAGCTTCACATCATCTCCCTCGCGGGCAAGGCCCCCGCAGCACCCCGCGGTCGGTGTTTAATGGATGAAGCACTTTAGAACGAGCGACAATCGCCGTTCAATTAAATTTTTCACCCCTCCCCGCTCTCCCTCAGCGCTCTCCCTCAGCGCTTTCCCGCCCTCCCCTCGCCGCCCACGTGACCCGCGCGGCGCGCACGCGCCCCCCGCCCCCGAACTACACGTCCCAGGGTGCCCCGCGGCGGCGCGTGCGCGGCGGCCCCCGGCGCTCGGGCCATTTAAATGTGTGTGAGGGAGCCCCTGAAATGGCCGCGCAGGTCGCCGCGGTGCCGCGGGCCCCGGAGGAGCCGCCGCCGCCCTCAGCGGACCGGCCCGCCCGGCC